>JANJGK010000044.1:888903-1046403 GCA_039081455.1 Macrobrachium rosenbergii | reverse complement strand
ATACGGCGAAAATACGGCGAAAATGCACCTTGAAAGTCGTAAATTCAAACAATAAGTTTACACTATTTTTACTTTATTTAACCTTATAACGTGCTTATTTCAGCTTTAACCACTATAGATTTCCTTTATAATAGTTTAATTTGATATCGGAAGCATGTTTTCCTAATTATATGGCCTTTTTACTTCGAAATACGGAGAAAATACACCTTCAAATACGTAAAGAAAATTATTAAATAGTTTGCCCTAAATTTTATACCACCATTTATATCCGTTTTCTTTGATATATATCCTCTTAAAATCACATACTATATTCAGCCTGTCTGATTAGTACAGTTGGTAACACGCTGGACTCAAAATCTTGAAGACCCGCGTTCGATCCTTGTCAAAATGACGTTTTTTTTTTCTTAGTTTTATCAAAACTTTTTCGGGCTTAGTTCCGCTTTTAATTGACATAGAATTGTTTATAATTAATCTAAGAAGATTAAGGAAGTGTATTGTCCTTATTTTAACGTATTTTTTAGCTCGATATAAGGAGAAAATACTCCGTCAAAGACGTAAATTGAAATAAGCTTACGCCATTTTCGCTTTATTTAACCTTATATAACGCGCTTATTTCAGCGTTTACTGGCTATAGAGTTGTTCCTTAATAATCTATGCAAATTCTGGGAGCATATTTTCCTTCTCATAATGCTTTTTTAGACCGAAATGCTGCGATAAAACGCCTTGTAAGACGTAAATTGAAATAGTACGTTTACGCTATTTTTCGCTTTATCAAACCTTATTTCAGGCTTGTTTCAGCTGTTAATTGACATAGAATTGTTCCTAATCGATCTGCGTTCATTCTGGAAGCCTATTTTCCTTAATTTAACGTATTCTTCAGCTCGAAATAAGGAGAAAATATGCCGTCAAAGACGTAAATGGAAATAGTATACACTATTTCGCTTTATTTAACATTATAACGCACTTTTATCAGCTTTTAATTGCTATAGAGTTGTATCTTAATATTTTATGCAGATTCTGGAAGCATATTTTCCTTCATATAATGCTTTCTTAGTCCGAAATACTGCGAAGATGCGCCTTGAAAGTCGTAAATTCAAACAATAAGTTTACACTATTTTTACTTTATTTAACATTATAACGTGCTTATTTCAACTTTAACCACTATAGATTTGCTTTATAATTGTTTAATTATTATATCGGAAGCTTTTTTTCCTAATTATATTGCCTTTTTACTACGAAATACGGCGAAAATACACCTTCAAATACGTAAAGAAAATTATTAAAATTGTTTGCCCTGAATTTTATACCACCATTTATGTCCGTTTTCTTTGATATCTATCCTCTTAAAAACATATACAATATTCAGCCTGTCTGATTAGTACAGTTGGTAACAAGCTGGACTCAAAATCTTGAAGACCCGCGTTCGATCCTTGTCAATATGACGCTTTTTTTTAAAGCTTTATCAAATTTTTCTTCAGGTTTATTTCCGCTTTTAATTGACATAAAATTGTTCCTAATTAATCTAAGAAGATTAAGGAAGCGTTTTTTCTTAATTTAACGTATTTTTTAGCTCGAAATGAGGAGAAAATACGCCGTCATAAGACGTAAATTGAAATAATAAGTTTATGCTACTTTCGCTTTATTTAACCTTATATAACGCGCTTATTTCAGCATTTACTTGCTACAGAATTGTTCCTTAATAATCTATGCAAATTCTGGAAGCATATTTTCCTTCTTGTAATGCATTTCTAGACCGAAATGCTGCGATAATACACCATGTAAGACGTAAATTGAAATAGTACGTTTAAGCTATTTTTTGCTTTATTTAACATTATAACGTACTTTTATCAGCTTTCAATTGCTATAGAGTTGTTCCTTAATATTTTATGCAGATTCTGGAAAAATATTTTCCTTCGTGTAATGCTTTTTTAGTCCGAAGTACAGCGAAAATATGCATTCAAATATTATTTTAGACGTTTTTTCGGTCATATTTCGAGCAAAAATGATGATCAAACTGAAGAATAATCGTATATATGAGAACGAATACAATAGGTAATAAAACGAAATCAAGCGTAAATAAGGTACGGAATTCGTTGGTTTTTAGCACATTTGAATTTGAAATAAAACGAAGACTGCCTTTTTAAATGCGTAAACTTTAGAATGGCATTTTTTCCCTAAATATTAACGTAATTTAGTCGCAATCTCTTTCAAAATACGTCAAATACGATACAAAATCATACGCGATAGCAGTAAATGATATAAATATCGTAATAAGCGTATTTTAGGCACATTTGGATAACCGGCCTCAAGAAGAATTTAGTTTCTTTTTTCGATAATAGGTGGCTATAGCGTTCCCGACCCCGTAAAGTGAATAAAATAATTTCTCTTTTTTTTCATTTGAGAGTCGCGAAATATGAGTTACGTGGGCGTTGAATGCGTTTTCAGACGTTGGTTGGTGCGTAACCTTTAAGAAAAAGTTAGTTAGGTGTAATATAAGTTTTTGAAAAGTTAGTTAGTTGTATAAGTATTTGATAAGTTAGTCAGGAGTTATACAAGGGTTTGAGGATTCTAAGTAATCATAAAATTGTTCGTAGCATTTGGTTATGATTGCTGATTTGTATCAGGATGAGAAAGAGAGAGACTGATTGATGGCTACTAAAACTGGCGTCACAATGAAAGAGAGGAGGGAGGGGGATTAGGAGTTATAAATGTGTTTGATAAAGGTTTGAAGTTTCTATATAATCGTAAAATTGTTTGTAGAATGTGGTTACGATTGCTCGTTTATGTCACGATGAGAGAGAGAGAGATTGGTTGATGGCTACTAAATCTGGCGTCGCAACGAAAGAGAGAGGGGTGTTTAGGAGTTATATATGTGTCTGATAAGGGTTTGAAGATTCTAAATAATCGTAAAATTGCTCGTAGAATGTGGTTTTGCCGATTTGTGTCAGGATGAGAAAGAGAGACTGATTGATGGCTACTAAAACTGGCGACACAACGGGAGAGAGAGAGGGGCGTTTAGGAGTTATATAAGTGTTTGATAAGGGTTTGAAGATTCTAAATCATCGTAAAATTGTCCGTAAAATGTGGTTACGATCGCTGATTTATGTCAGGATGAGAAAGAGAGAGAGATTGGTTGATGGCTACTTAAACTGGCGTCAAACGAGAGAGAGAGACAGAGAGAGAGAGAGAGAGAGAGAGAGGTGGGGATGAGGTTGCTGACAATTCACATGAGTTAAGGTTTTACGGCCGTAAGAAAAAGTTAGTTACGAGTGATGTGAGGGTTTGATAAGTGTTTGACAAGGCCGGTAGCTTTACGTAGAGTCGAAGTAATCGTAGAATTGTTCGTAAAATGTGGTTATGATTACTGATTTGCGTCGGGATGAGAAAGAGACTGCAACGTTCAGTAACTACCGAGTTTCATCCTTGACCTGTTAATTGTTATGTTTATTTCAGCACTTGGAAAAGCACAAGTCCAAGGAGGAATGATGGCTGCTTACCTACCCTTACCTGTAACAGTGTTTACATTTTATCGCAAAATATCTCCCGAATCCTTTTCCAGAGACGTATTATTGGTTATTTTCCTCCTTGTATGCACTGTCAACTTCTTCATCAGTTTGTTTTAGCAGCCATATTAATTCACAGTTTTAGGATACCGTCACTTTTATGCAGCACAAAATTCGACGACTTTCACTCTCCAGAATTACTCCAACACTGAATTTTACTTCTTAGACTTTGAGTGTTGTATGACAGAGAGAGAGAGAGAGAGAGAGAGAGAGAGAGAGAGAGAGAGAGAGAGAGAGAGAGAGAGAGAGAGAGAGAGAGAGAGAGTGGTCTTGCGACAGCGTAAGCACTTGCTCCTTTGAATAACCAACCCGTGGTTTTGCTACAGGGCAAGCAATAATTGCTCCTTCTTATAACACAAAGAGAGAGAGAGAGAGAGGGTAGTCTTGCGACAGCGTAAGCCTTGCTCCTTTGAATAACCAACCCATGGTTTTGCTACAGGGCAAGCAATAATTGCTCCTTCTTATAGCACAAAGAGAGAGAGAGAGAGAGAGAGAGAGAGAGAGAGAGAGTGGTCTTGCGACAGCGTAAGCACTTGCTCCTTTGAATAACCAACCCATGGTTTTGCTACAGGGCAAGCAATAATTGCTCCTTCTTATAGCACAAAGAGAGAGAGAGAGAGAGAGAGAGAGAGAGAGAGAGAGAGAGAGAGAGAGAGAGAGAGAGGGAGAGAGAGAGAGAGAGTGGTCTTGTGACAGCGTAAGCACTTGCTCCTTTGAATAACCAACCCATGATTTTGCTACAAGGCAAGCAATAATTGTTCCTTTTTATAGCACAAGGAGAGAGAGAGAGAGAGAGAGAGAGAGAGAGCCCTGCTGTACCACTAGTTTCAGAACTGAATTTCCCTCATCTAAAATTATTTTCCGTCACCTTACCAAATTCAAATAAAACTGTCTTTACATTCCAAAATATCGGTGCCATTGTGAATACTTGTTAGTACAGATTTTCACCTAAATTCGGCCAGTCTAACCAGCACATTACTATAACCATTTTATGACCGAGACAATTAATTAAACTCTCTCAGATGTCTTTAACAAGTAGCGGTTTCAGATTTGGTATAACATTTCCACTGTTTTTGCAAAAGAATTCGTTACACTGTTATTTCAATTGCCACAAAATCATTCGATTACAAAACCCAGATAATTTTCCAATGGGGTTTTTATTTGATATGTGTTATTCTTGGACACAAAGGGGAAATTCTCACTAACCTGGTGTCACCAACAAATATTAAATATAAGTCGAAGCTGGCAGGAATAAGATGTATTGATGTTCTGATGTTCTGACGTTCATTAACATTGCCGAGTTTTTTAGCCTGAGGCTGGGATGTTTCATAACACAGCCACACATATATGGTCTGTTCAGTTTGGTTATCACAAAATATCTCACAAGTCTTATACAGTTTTATCACTTATTTAGTTGCTTGCATTCGCTTTTAAATCCTTTTCAGGTTGCTTGTGCAATCACTTTGATGCATTTATAGTTTGTCTTTAACTTCGCTTTTTATGGAGCACAAAATCTTCACGTCTTTCCCCCCCGGGGACCTAAGCTAGCACTGACTATTACTCTCTAGTTTGGCATGAGAGAGAGAGAGAGAGAGAGAGAGAGAGAGAGAGAGAGAGAGAGAGAGAGAGAGAGCGGAGCTTTCGCTCCTTTGGGCAGAATGAGCAGAGAGAGACCGGAACTATCGCTCCTTTGTGTAATATGAGAGAGAGAGAGAGAGAGAGAGAGAGAGAGAGAGAGAGAGAGAGAGAGAGAGAGAGAGAGAGAGAGAGAGAGAGAGAGAGAGGCCCTATGCCGACACATTATTGCCAAAAAATGGTCATCCCAATTCTTTCAATTTCCGAATAGAATTTAATGTTTTTATCGTAGTAAAAATACTACATTCACTTTCCTCTCTCCCAGTAGCGTATATAATTCTAAAAGACATTCAAATATCATTCAGAGATTTCATTTCCCCAAGTTTTTCTCTTGCAACATAAGACTTCGGCAAGTGGATTATTGACCTAACTTCAGCTATTGCCATAAGCTGACGAAAGTCAGTTGTGTTTATTCATTCTTGCATTTCAGAACTGATTCTCCCTCTGTGAAGAAAGATTTACATTTCACTTAAATTGAAAAAGAGTCTGCAACATACCCCGAGTATCGGCCGGGTCAAAGCTTTAAATGACATCTTTATACAGAATTCCATTTCCCAAATTCTGTTAATCTTATCAAAAGCTCCCTATATTTCCATGGCATAGTGTGACTTGGGGAAGTCACTTAAATTTTCTATATGTCAAAAACAAAGCTTCCTTGATGACCACAAACCCACATACATCGATTTCACTTTCCAAGTCACGGCGTTTGTGGCATTTTAACTGTCATATATTTTAGGGCATGGAAAGGAACGCCTACATTCTATCTCCTCGTTTTTACCAACAGATCTTTGATATATGAGTTATTTTCTCTTAAGGCTATTGTGTTTGATTCACAAAGCAAACATCTGACACTCTACTCCTTGTACGTATGTGTTAGTTCACCTTGATGTAAGATTCTTAATGACTTTTATTTACCCACATATATTTTGTCTAATTACATAGTTACACATTTGTATCACTATATCACTGTGCTTTCTCTTTTTTTTTTCAGATAATTTTCGTGGCAAGTTTCCAGCTCTTTCAAGCCAAGGAGACCTTTCATTGATTCGCTTTCGTTCTTATGACAATTCTCAACAGATGAGTATCTTGTCTCTTCAATCCACTTTTGAATTATTCCTTTCCATTGTGTATTTCTCTTTGCACAAGTTTGTGGTTACAGTATAAGAACAAACAGTGACTGTAAGCTGTATGAATACATTTGTACACCAACACAGAACCTTTTACCTAAAACTACATAATTCAGCAGACATTGCTAATAAAACACCAAATGTAAATACTCATACTTTTTATTTTCAGTACTCAAATATACACAAAAATGTTACAAAAGTATTCTTAGGAATTTCTGTATTTATATATACATCAAAGTACAGGTATTGTACAATAATGTTACAGAAAAATATGTAAAATTACAAAGCTGAAACAGAGGCAGATGTATGCATTCCAGTTTCACATCTGGAATACGAGAGATCATGACTATGATATAAAAATTATCGGTTTCCAGAGTACATGAATCTTCAGTGTGGCAATTAGTACATAAACATTACATTCCATTCACAAAATTCTCTGAATAATGGAACAACAATGCCATACTTTTGAGCAGAGATTTCTAATAAATCACCTCTTAAAATAACCCCTTCTATTAAGACCTATTTGGTTAAATAACCATCTAATTTGGTCAATTTTGCCAGTGAACAAGATCAATTTGCACACACACACAGTCAGTTACCTTCCTCAGAAAGCAACTCCCTGACCTTTGCATCAACTAAGACCACCTATACATTATAAAGATATTTCTTGCACAGAATGGAATGGAATACAAAGTCTAGGCCAAAGGCCAAGCACTGAGACCCATGAGGTCATTCAGCGCTGGAAAGGAAATTGAGTAAGTAGGTTTGAAAGGTGAAACTGGATGAAAACCTTACAATTGCACTTTGAAATCATTGTTACAAGAGACTGGATAGCAAGATGGAAGAAAGATAATACGAATGGAGGTACAGTAAAAGGAATGAAAGGAGTTGCAGCTATCAGCCAAAGGGACACTGCAAAGAACCCTTAGACTGAAAACCAAAAGAGAGAACAGGTTATTTCGACTGTATTAGTCCACCTATAGATCAAGTTTACCTCCCAAACCTATTCTTCACATCCTACCTAAGAAGAGACTGTTGCTATAACAACTATAAAATATAGTGATGAAGGTTAAAACCTTTTTAATCACCAAACACCAACAAAGCCACAACAGCAAAAAAGACACAAACCAGGAAAAATGATCATCCAGTTACGCAAGCCATGCATTAGGCAAGCTAATGACCTAATCAACCTGCAGCAGGTATGGTTACTATAAAGAACAATCTTCTATATGACCTGTACATAACCAATGCTTCCTTAGATCCTTCCATTTCGATACTTCTGGAAAGTCTGTCTCTCTCTCTCTCTCTCTCTCTCTCTCTCTCTCTCTCTCTCTCTCTCTCTCTCTCTCTCTCTCTCTCTCTCTCTCTCTCTCTCATCAAAGAAGTCTGAGACCTTTCTATGTGCAGATGTATCAAAAATCAGCATGAACACAGTAGTTGGAATGAAATGAGAATTGGCTCTGGCTTGGGAAAGTGCCAATATTGGCCTTCAAATCAATATCAACAAATTTATGAAATGGCAAATCAACTACTGACCAGACAGTGCCCAATGTGCTGGACCCTTTACAATCTTACCAAAGAAATCAAAAAGATTTAAAGGAAATCAGAGACCAAATGCCCTCCCATTGCTCGATTTGTGAATTAGCTCCAAATCATCTGCAGCCCTTCCATTTATGAGCAAAAAATCCTGGGCTAAGTAAGTACTCAAGTTGTCAGTAGTCTGGCAAACAAATTCACACCACCCGGGATTCTATGTAGAAAAACCATGACTTGGAGGACATGGCTGGAACAATATGGGCATAGGTGTTCTTGGCACACAAAGATATCAAATTACCATACCTGGCTCAAAGAGTACACACTAAAAATAACATACACATATCACTGAAGAATCACAAGACCTTCGAGAATCTCAAAGCCTATATCAGGTCACAAGAACAAGGTCCTCTAAAATTCAAGTACCAGAAGGTTTCCTCCCGCATTCATCGAAAAGGGCTATATTTCAAGATTCCTCAGAACCCCTACTTGCAGATAACATTCAACTGATATTAAAGTTTTCAACACTAAGAAAATTACATTCAACTGATATTAAAGTTTTCAACACTAAGAAAATTACATTCAACTGATATTAAAGTTTTCAGCACTAAGAAAACAACTAACCAGTTAACTATACCACACACACACACACCAAAAAAGACAGCGCTTCTTCCTTCTGAAGCCAAGAACATAACAAGAAGCTACCATAGGACATCAATAACCAGTTCCCACCACACACTGAGCAGCTGATTATAACATTCCTGTGGCTAGGCTACATTTACTGTAATTCCTCTTCCTTTAAAGGTACCAAGAGGCTGTAAAATTTTCCCCCAAACCTACAAACAGAGCCAGCAGCAAATGCCAGGACAAGATGATCACTCAGCAAGTATGGGGAGATATAAATCGACACTAATTCAAGAGAATCAGTTTCATCTATCTCAGTAATCATTAAATAATACAGAAATAAGGATGGAATGCCAACCGCATTATGATATTCAATGATACCTGCAAGCTGACCAAATGATAAAAATGCATTACTGAAAAGCGAGATATACATCCACGAAAATGGATGCCTATCAGTGGCCACTTTTTCAAATACAGTATAAGAAATGTAACTAAAGCTGGTTAGCTACTGTTTAGCAATGATTTCCATCCTATCGACAGAAACTACCTGACCTCTGCATCAGCTAAGACCACTGATGAATTGCAAATATTTCCTATCTATACAACAAAAGAGAGAACAGTGTTATTTCAATTGTAGTGGTGCAATATGGCTCCTTTACTTCCACCTCTCATTCCAGTACAATGTCTGCAAATCTGGCACACAGCCTAAAAAGAGGCTATTACTACAACAGACAAAGTCAAGCCATGAATGTTAAAAACACGCTGTCTATTCATCAGGCAACAACAAACTTGAAGCTACACCATTCACTAAAAACAGAAAATTATCATACATTTAGGCAAGCAATGCAACATTTTAGACGAATGAACTTCAGCCTGATCAACCTGCAATAAGTATGGAAAATGCAGAGAACTAAAGCATAATCAGCTCCTTCCAATTCAATACTAAAACTATACCATAGCCCCTCTCAATATCCTCAAAAACGGAGACTTCTGTATGCAGATCGTGTATCAGTAATCTGCATGACCATGTGAACACAAAGTTAAAATGAACACTGGCTCCATCTAATGAAGTCTTAAAATCAATAATAACAAACCCTATGAAATGACTATTTACCAGACAGACTACAATGCATTGGACGTTTGACAACCTGTATAAAATTCCTCATACGACTTCAAAAGAAACAGATATGATTAAAAAAATAACAGAGATGAAATGTCAGTCTACTGATCACATCACTCACCAATGTAGTTATCTGTCATCTGCTGTTCTTCTATTAAAAACAAAAGATTGTAAGCTGAATAGTCACTAATTTTCCAGTCTGGCTAGCATACACATTGACGACCACCTTAACAGCGATACAAAAATGGCTTTGAGGACAATCACAGGAGCAATAAATGGGCAAAGTTGCACTTGCTATGCACAGGAATCAAGTTACCTGACCTGGCTCCAAGAATACATGATAGGAATGCAGTAACTACCAGTTTATCACTGAACAATTACAAAACCTTATTACTTGAAGAACCTCAAAGCCTATCTCAGCTTACACGGAGAAAAAGGTCTTCTAAAACTCGTGTAACGTACACCACTTTCTACATTCATCGGAAAGGTTTCTGTTTCAAGATGGCACAGCTGTCCAACCTAAATCTAACATTTACAAATTTCCAGTACCAGGAAAACAACAGCCTAACCAGTGAAGCACACCATACTCTGACCAAGCAAGACAGTGTTCCTTCCCACACAGGCAACGGTCATCACTAGAACCTATTAGGGGGACATCAATAACCAATATCCGCTAAACAGAGTGATTAGCTGATTGTAACATCCCTGTCACACTCTGCTGTTATTTTCCTTCCTTTGAAGGTATCTGGAGGCTGCAAGATGTTTCCCCAACAGAACAAACAGAACAAGGAGCAACTGCCAGAGCTAGAAAATTCACTTTGCAAGTAAGGGAGACCAAAATCAACACTACTTCAAAAGGATCAATTTACATTATATCAGTAGTCGATCCTACAATCAATAACATGCATAGAAGGATGGAATACCAAAGTAAATACAAGTAATGTTGGAAATATGCAAGCCGACCCAATCATAGAACTGCATTGTTGAAAATCACTACATCTAATGAATCATTATGCAACCAATACCCTTTAATACTGCCTACAGTACACCACATGAGATGCACTAACAGTACTGTAACCAACACCCTTAGGTAATGCCTACAGTACACCGCATGAGATGCACTAATAGTACCGTAACCAACACCCTTCAGTAATGCCTACAGTACACCACATAAGGTGCACTGACAGTACTATCAGATATTATACACAAAAAGGTTCAGATGCCACGTGGTAGTGATTGCTTCCATTACAGTAAAATGAAAATGAACAAACAAAGGTCATAGTGAAGCTGAGAGAGAGAGAGAGAGAGAGATAATGAGTAAGTGACACCTGTCCTTGCCACAATAAAATGAATCTGATCTTAGGTGGATTGAAGAACAAAATTGAGTTTTACACTCATAAGACAATTAAATAAAGCACAACAAAGCACATGTAATCAGGCCACAAATTGCAGAAAGGTGCACTAGAATTATTTCCTTTGATAACAAAAAAATTGCCCATTCATCAAACACGTAGATTTATGAGAAACAAAGATGAAACAGGATCCGTACAACATGGGAAAATGACAACAAATTGATCAAATCAGGAGACTCTCCATTCACATATTTTACATAGTACCTGCAACACAGATTTAAGCGTACAATACTTAAAAATAAGTGGGCCAGCGCAGGCATGCACTTCGGACTGCAGCATCCAAAGAAGCATTTGCAAGAAAGCTAGAGAATACCAACCTTACAACTGAAATGAAAAGAACGCAAGCTTTGTGACAGAAGTTTCTGAGCTCTCTGCCAAATTGACCAGTAAAAGGTGCTCAGGAGAAATGGGAACAAACGCCACACATGGAGGGATATCTCCCAACAAATTTTACTGATATTAATGGCAGAAGTACACAAACACATGGAGCACACAGCTTTTACACAGGGGTAATGCTCTCATTAAAATGAAAGTCCTCCACCATGTTAGCATAATACCCAGAGTGGATTTTGGAAGGCAAGAATCTTCACACAGAAACAATATGGAAAATATCAAGGACAAATTAAATCTTTTATGCAATTTCCAGACTAGATTAGAGATCACAAGCAACGTGATTATGGAAACCTAATGACTAGTTAACAGAGGAAAGCACCTTTCAAAATGAATGTGAAAGGAATTCCCAGTGGATCGAGGTATGTAAACATGAAAGAATCCCTGACATTAGTGGAAATCATATCCAGACAGATTCTGGGAACTGAGTTGTATGAAGTACCACTGAAAATGTCCAATTTGGGCCCCTCCACTCTCGTGGCTATATATGAGCTTTCTGAATTATTTCTTAATAATTCCGAAAGCTGTGCATACACCTATTATATGTTGAAAGACGTTGTACAGTACTGCATGAAACTGTCAAACTAGAAAAATGTTGATTTCAGGCCCAGAGCAAAAGCTCTCTTCTTGGAAGTGATTCACAGTTACCTAATGAGTTGAATGAATCAAGATACTTCAATACCTGTTGTTAAAAGAAAGGTCTGTGATGAATCTCTCGTGATGAGAATTGATACTTCTGGAGAAAAGGACAAAAAGTACAAGGGAATATGATGGCAGAAGTGACCAGTTAAGTTTCCTGGACTGACTTTCATTCTCAAAACAAATATGCCTAATATGAGTGGCCAAGGGTTTACACTTTGAAAAACAAATGTTGGTTGTACTCAAACTTTATTTAAACATCCAGGAAGAATCTTTTGGTGGCCAGTTGAAGGACCTAAGAGAAAGTCCTGCCTACTTTCACTTGGAAGTAAAATGACAAGTTGAATGAATAAGCACTTCAGTCTGATATTTCAAAATAAAACAACAGTGGCATGCTTGAAGAATTCCAACGTAGATCTCTTGCAAAAACTTTTGACAGCGCCATGCAATATCTCCTCCAACACCAACTATAATCAAGAATTTATTTGTCAAACTCAGCAAAGTGGACAACACAAAAACGCCATAAAATGCAAGAGCTTTAAGCACATGCTCCAGAAACAAATGATGTTACAGTTCACTTTTGCTAACCTCTCCTTTCGTGGGGTTAAGCGTAACATGAGTTCACCCAAGTCCCCTCTGCCCCATGCGCTTTCTGCCTGAACTCCCAACAGGTGCAGCTCTTCCCGTGTCCCTTTTTCAGCTTAGCACACAATCTTTGTGCCCTCAAATATGAAAAGGCATTTTAAACAGGTGACAAGAACACTCTAATGAGACAAAATAAAACCACCTGGTATCACTTGTACGATTCACTAAAATTCTGTTAACAACACAGTCCACAAATCTGTTACATTACTAATTCTCACTAGAAAACATCTACAAAATAATATTATGGTATGAAAACAATGTACATTACACATTCCATGAAATACACTACAGACATTTGCCTCAAAACATTACCCAACACAATAAGCATGCTTAGAAATACATTTCAAAATCAATAAAAAAGTACATTTTTTTTTGTTACAAATGCACAATATGGACAAAATGACTGTCCTGACGGTATTTTTAATATATTACAATCTCAATAAAGATAGAAAAGGCATATCCTGCAAAGCCAAGAGGCATACTCTGAATACTTTTCAAAAGAAGAATTTATAAATAATTGCTCCTTAAGCAGTTAATGAAGTCGACTCCTTAAAATTCATCAGTGCCACATTTACTGCACTTCATACAAAGTGATACAGTTGACAATACATAATTCAACAGTACAGTATAGAATATGAAAAATTAACATTTTGAATTCTTACATACAAGATTATATATATGTGAGAATGTGTTCCTGTTGTTTACGTATACATTGTGTTGAAAACTGGAAGGCTCAATTGGCACACCATAAGTACATAAAAACATTTTCAAAGTCTGGCACGAAAATTCCCTTATTCAACTAAAACTGGTGACAGCTCAATTTCGACGTAGCTGCATGGAGCAACGGCTAACACAGCCTGTAAAAAAAAAACACAGTTTAATATTCAGTCTGCAAAATCAGTCACTTGAAGCTGATGCAATATTATTATTATTATTATTATTATTATTATTATTATTATTATTATTATTATTATTATTATTATTCAGATGATAAATCCCTAGTAATAAGGAACAAGCCTACAGGGCATTGACGTGAAAGTCAAGGCTTCCAAAGAGTATGGAGTTCATTTGAAAGGAATTACAGAAAGAGGATATCAGTTATCAGGAAAGGAAAAAATGATAATAAATAATTAGATAAAGATATAAATTAATTAGTGAAATACAAGGCGATTTGTTTTAGGGTAGAAATATATTGCCTCTTCACTTAAACTTTTGAAGTTCTAATTCCACAACATCCTCAGGGAAACTGTTCCACAGTCCAACGGTGTGAAAGATTTTGATGGAGGAAACCTTCAGCTAATGATTTCATGCTGGACCACTAACTCAAAGTCAATGGCATCTGAATATTGTCACTTACCCTGAAAAGGGCTATTACACCGTATTCCTTTTCACAGCACACACTATTTCATTTCTGATACCCACACAGAATGCCGTTCATTTTTCTGCACACCAGAAGTGTGAGTCTCATTTGCAAGGAGAAAGGCTGGCATATAATGGCTACATAAATTTGACCTACTGAGACCAATTAAGGATTACTGTCACTGAGGTTAGCTTTGCACAGGGTATTGCTGAATAAAATAAGGACAGCTGGTAACAGTAATCTGTGTCAGCATACCATAACCCCATATCCAATAAAGCCGCATCATCTTTCCACAAAACTGGACCATGTTATAATAAACAAAAATGCATCAGACCAGGTAGAGCATTTCTGTTTCATTAGAAGCAGCCTGGATGAAATGCAGTAAGAATAATTGGACTACAGATACATAGGAACATGCCATAAGAAAATAGAAAAATTCCATGATATATGTAAAAGGCCTTTAGGATTGGAATACAGAATTTACGCCAAAAGCCAAGCACTGGGACCTATGAGATCGTTCAGTGCTGAAAGGGAAATTGACAGTAGGAAGGTCTGAAAGGTGTAAGAGAAGGAAAACCTTAAAGCAGTTGCACTATGGAACAACTGTTAGAGAGGGTGGAAAGTCAGATGGAAGAAAGAGAATATGATCGGAGGTGCAGTAAAAGGAATGAAAGAGGTTACGAAAGAAAGGGGTTGCAGCTAGGGGCTGAAGGGACGCTGCAAAGAACCTTAAGTAATGGCACTATCCCCCTACGTGAACCAACTTGCAAACTGCTACTAAGGACTACAAACAAAACTCAGTAACACCAGCCATTAGAGAAGCCTGTGAAATAACATTATGATACAATGGACTTCTCAGAATTTTTTAAGCCATGATGGAAAAATTGATCTTCCTAAAATTAATCCCCTAAGTGAAAAGCCAATGCAAAGTGGGGTCTTCTAGAACAGAATTGATGTCAGCTAATCACTAATATATGCGAGATTCAATCGTTTTGAAGAATATACTATGAATAAGACGAGATTTAATCAGTTTGAAGAATATTCTAGGAATAAGACAAGATTTAATCATTTTAAAGAATACTGTATTCAGTACTCTGAATAACACAAGATTGAAAATAATTTTGAAGAATATACAGTACTATGAATAAGACAAGACTTAATCATTTTGAAGAACATACTATGAATACGTGGAGACTAAGTAAGCTATCAAAGACTCAAAAAGTGACAATGATCTGAAGGGAAGTTCGGTGAAGATGGTACTTGCAACTTTTGTACCTACCAAATACATATTCAGGAAACAAAGAAGCGACCTAACATGAGACAAGTACTGACCAACATCATTTTCATCCCGCAAAACAAGATCTCAATTTGCACTCCTGCTTCTAGCAAAAGCCCTGCAAACTCTTGGGATATACTAACACTGGCAATGAAAAGTGAGACAGATATTCCAACGCTGGGAATGAAAAGTGAGACAATACCCAAATATCAATGCCTCTCATATCACACTTCCCACCAAAAGAACGATTTTGAAAGCAAGTATGAAAGAACTCCCACAGCCATCACCAACAGACTGGCTAAACCATAAGCAGCCAACTCCAGGGAAGCAATTATATACTCTCATTCAGCTACAAGAACTTGAAAACACACTCAAAAACTATCTTACACTCCTCTAAACCACAAACTGTATGTGGTGAATACAAAAAAAATAAAATTAGACCTCAGAATTTTAAATAACAAAATGAGAACACTCTGATATCTGATTACAAACAAAAATACAACTGGGCAGTTTTTACATAGGTACTGAATTCACACACTCAGCAGGGTTGATCATCCAAAATGTGTGAGCTCAAACCCCCCAATGAACATAAAATTTTATAGCAGCAGCTTTTATAGGTCTGGACACATTCTTCATACACACCAATAATCATACACTGTAATGCCTTTCATGTACTTCCATGCAATGCAATCCAGTTGCACCAATCTATACCAATCAGGACTGAAAAGTCCTCACAACTCAAGAAACCTCAGAAGTTCTTTCAAGCAATATTGGTGAGTCAGCATCGCTGTTGTGTTGCCAATAGTTCCAGCAGGAATAAACTCAGAACACCTTAGCAGTCAATACAAATATAACAATATGTTTAAATATACACAGGAGGCAGAAAAACTGATATACAGTAATGTATTTGCTTAATACCAGTGCAGTACTTGTAGGAAAAGTGGTCATATCAATGACAGCAGTGTAAACACTAATATTATTACTGTAGTTCAATTCAGTGAGTTTCCAAACCAAAAACACTGAGATACTCTACTCCTATGTAGTCATACCAATTCAAAATATGTACTTCAAAATACTTCAACATATTTACATGTTTATTTTTGTTCTTACGCTGTGTTACCAGGTGACCTAAAGCACATACAAGCTGTGCCCACCAACACTAAGGCCTGTAAACAACACCCAATAACAAAAGCATTGAAATTATGACTTACGTGATATTAACTCTCAACCTGTCACATGATTTCACATCACAAGAGCCTCAAATGGTGTACAGGGCAGCCTCAAATATCCATGTGGCACTCTTCAACATTCTTTTGATCTGAGGAGATAAAAACATCATTTAGAACTTCATCATGACATTCATCAACACATATACATAATTTAAGAACAACAATCAACCGTCATACCATTACAATCAATCACATTATCTAGGTTAATGCTGCGGTGAGTTGCTGTAGTATTCTGTGGACCTCGTCTGCATCAAGAGATTCCAACAGAACTATTCTCGAATACCACAAGCCACACACAGTAGTGCAGTAGAAAACTCAGATGCAGAAACCAATACAAAACACCTCAAGTTAATGGACCTAAACTTAGCAGACTTCTGTATTTACCAGTTGATATATTATGATTATTTTTAGTTATGTTACCATTTCAAATGTTACAAATTTTCAGTAAATCTCTTAAATTGAAAGCCAAGTGTACGTTACAGTTTAGTTTAGGTTAGGAACTGTGTGGAGTTGCTGTTAGCTGTAAGATCTCTGGAAAATACTCAAATGTTTCCTACATTATAGGGTCTTTGTTACTTGAAGGACGTTTTTACTTATCAGAAAGACAGACCACCAAAGTGTCTGTTAAGTTGAGATGTTACTATTACCCTAATGAATAAGAACCAGGGACTGGAACATTCCAATGAGCTCAGATTACAACCTGAAGGATTAGTCATTTATTAAAGATACCAGACCACCAAAGTGTTGGGACCTGCCACAACTAGGAACTTCTCAAACTGATTCAGGCACTGCATTTAAACCTGTCTGGGGATACAAGTGACAAGTACCATAAGTACTGGACCAGTGAGGAACACAACTGTGGGACCCTTCCTCTCATTTCTGAAAGGAAAAATATCACGTCAAAATAAAGTTCACCAAACATGCCACCAAAGCAGAAAAGCCAATGACACCTTAAAACATTTACAAGGTCCTACAAACTCTCTATTTCTACCTGAGTCTGGTTAGATCAGAATGCCCAAGTAGTGCGAATAATTGATATTTGAGTAAAAACCTTCCCATCGGAGATATTTCTGGATTTGTACAGGTCTACAGATATACCAAAAAATGAATTTAACCACTCAGCTTGGCAAAAGACTGAAGCCGTACAATATCTTCGAACTGGTCCGAAACTTCTCATTACAGATACAAAGTAGTTCACTGTATATCTTACCAAATTACAACTTAATAAATACCAAAAGGATGGAGATTCTAATGCATTCCATACAATCAAAGTTAATGTTCTTCTCCTACCACAAGGAAAAGAACAAGAAGCTTAATGGATAAGTTGTAAATAACTCTTAGGCTCAAGACACACAACTGTAACATGAAAACACAAAAAATCCGTGATAAATACAGAATAGAATTTTCCTGTGGAATGACCAGAAAAGCTAGAAATTCCAAAGCACTGGCTAAAGCCTGACTTGTACATGGAGGTCACAGAACTGGCTGTGCATTCAGTCAAACCTCTCTAAGGAGCTGCTCACGGGAATATCTACGGAACAGTGGTGAATTTGTTCTGGATAAACTGACCTCAAGTTGAAGGTGATGGGTCACTGATTATACAGAAGGCCTTCAATTCCACTCAAGTGAAAACTCTGGGCTGTATGAGTAACTGGATCACTGCTACTGTACATGCAGCAGATTTCTCAAGATTTACTGTACTAAACTTGAGACAGCAACGCCCAAATAATTCCTTAAACCAAGACAGTAACACCTAAATACCCTGTAAAATTAATAAATGCATAAATAAAAAGACTAAAATATTACGGGCTCTTCTGGGACAGAATAAAAAACTTGGGAAGCAGTTCCCTGACATAGCCATGGGGGCTTTGCCCCCGTCCCCTGGGCCCCCAGAAGTAACAATGAACGTGGAAAAGGCCTGCTGACTACCCAGGTTGATATTTAGGGTACGGCTATACCCACAATACCCCTCCCTGGATAATGTATGGGTCAGGTCACCCTCAAATACCTCGGACACCTCTAAGGGAATACCCTACAGGTGATACGGCACCTGATATTTTACAGGTGTTTATGGCATTGTTACGCACAAGTTACGTCTAAGTGACGCTTTAAAATAAGTCTAAATGAAATAACGACGTAACGGGCGAGACTTACGATCGTTATATGACGAAATAAGACGACAGAGGCGGAGAAATAACTCGGTTACCACGAAGGGAAAGGTCGGCCTCACACGTGGCGGCCATTGGTGTGTTTACAGTCTGACGTGAGCGATAACGAGCCTAAAATAAAAACGTAATAAAATATGTGAAATCGTAATATAATTTATGAAATGTCATTGAATTGTGTTCATTAAAATACTATAATTATATATCATTATATTTCAGATTCATATTCTACATCATATGCGTGGTATTATATTTCAGATTCGTATTCTTCGTAATTCCCATTATTCTCGTGTTTGAATTATTTTCGCAAGTATTTTAAATGTATTTAATACTATACTTAATATTTATGTTCAATATCACATTCAACATATGTTTAAAAGTGATTATCTTCGCAATTAACTTTATGCTTGTCTGATCTACGAAATTTACGGGGCCTGCGACAGCTGAAAAAAAAAAAAATACAAAAAAGAACAAATAATACTAACTGATAACTTTGCTTGTTTGCATAAACATTCAACCTTCTATTTTACGTAAATAACGACGAATTTCAACTATTTGATATAAGATATAGATTAAAAAACCTATTCTGTTTTCTCTGGTCCTAAATATTATTCTTTGTTTTCAATAAAATTGCCCAAAAAAATTAGTTTTAAAAAGATTGTTAAGCAACTATTCTACTTTTGGCTTCGAACAGTATATAACTATTGTCTAAGCTTTGACTGATTACTAAAAAATATATTATATTTAAATATGTTACGAAATAAAAGAAAAAAAGTTTATTTCTATTTTTATTTCTGCAAAAAGCTATCATTGTTGAAGTATTTTGATTAAAACTAAGAAATAAAAAAGGTATTTTCCTATAAATGTCTGGTAAAACAAACAGACAGATGAACTTTGAAACCTGACGCAGATTTTAAAGTAAAACATGACGAATCGTATTATCGATCATTAAATGGGCAATGCAGGATTGCTAAGTGAATTAGTTAATTATTCATAATTAATAAGTTAATGTAGAATTAGATTTGACCTCAAACTTAGATACTTTTGGGGATGATTTCTCAAGTCGTCCTATAAAACTTTATCTTGACATCATTTAGGGAATGAAATTTATGAATGAATGACGTCACTGTCCTGAAGATTACGTAATCGGTTACCATGGTAACCGAGGTTTGTAGGCGAATTTTAAAACAAAGTCTATTAGTTTTAAAGATAAAAATTATATAATAAAAGTTATATTTATATACCACTAAATTAAAATAAGTTATTTTTCTTATTAATTTATGAAAATATATGTTTAAATTCCGAATTTATCAATAAAAATATAAATTTATGAGATCGCTACTCACGCCGTATGGTTACACTGCTAAATTGTCGTCTGGTCAGTTCGAGGAGAAGACAGAAATTGGCAACTTTCACTCAAATTTACTACAATTTGCGTTCGATAAGTAGGTTATTTTAGCGATTTACATGACAGTTTTTTACATGAGTATTTATTAATATACACAGAAATATGGAAAGATGAAGAAAATGAGTTTTAATATCTCTCCAATCTATAAAAAACGAATTTTAAAAGCAACCGAAAGGCAACTTTCCCATTCAACCAATTATCTTCTCGTGTTCCCCCGACTTATGATTTGCTGTTAGTCCAGAATTTGCGTTTTCGCTCCCAAGTTCCTAAATTAACTTGATTTCAGCTTTAAAATCCCTCTTTCAGAACCTTATAGTGAGTTACAGTAATCCTATACGTTTTCTAAGAAAATTTATTAAGATTTGTCAAAACCACACTCAATTGATTTTATATATATATATATATATATATATATATATATATATATATATATATATATATATATATATATATATATATATATATATATATATATATATATATATATATATATATATATATATATATATATATATATATATATATATATATATATATATACTCGTATGTATATATATGTATATATATATATATATATATATATATATATATATATATATATATATATATCCCTGAACTAAATAAAACTGGTTACTAAAACTGGCGTCACAAGCAGTGTGTTTTTCACAATCTTAATAAATTTTCTTAGAAAATGTATAGGATACTGTAACTTACTGATAAGGTTTTGTAAGAGGGGATTTAAGGCAAACTGGGATGTGTGTGTATATATATATATATATATATATATATATATATATATATATATATATATATATATATATATATATATATATATATATATGTGTGTGTGTGTGTGTGTATATATATATATATATATATATATATATATATATATATATATATATATATATATATATATATATATATATATATATACTGCTATTGTAAATTCATAGGCATAGGCTAAGTTTGTAATACAAGTTTTTATTTTTCATATTACATTGCAGTAACTTACAGCCGCTGTCTGATTACAATAATTTTCATAATCCCAAGGGGGGATTATACATTGAAAATCTCAAATAAATAAAGAAAAGAAGGCAAATAAATAAGAGCGAAAAACTCAAATTCTAGCCCAACAGCAACTCATAAGTCGGGGGATCCCGA
This sequence comes from Macrobrachium rosenbergii, assembly GCA_039081455.1. Taxonomy (NCBI): domain Eukaryota; kingdom Metazoa; phylum Arthropoda; class Malacostraca; order Decapoda; family Palaemonidae; genus Macrobrachium; species Macrobrachium rosenbergii. The sequence goes on along the minus strand of JANJGK010000044.1, from coordinate 1,025,113 downwards.
GGCGATAGTCGAATGGAAGAGTTGCCTATTGTTACTTTTAAAATTCGTCTTTTGTAGATTGGATATACATCAAAACTCAGTTTCTTCATCTTGTCATATTTCTGTGCATATTAATAAATATTCATGCAAAGAACTGTCATGTAAATCTCTGCAATAACATAATTATCGAACGTAAATGACGATAGATTTGAGTGAAAGTTTCCAGTTTCTGCCTTTTTTCGAGCTGCAGCAGACGACAGTATAACCATAAGGTGTGAGTAGCGATCTCATAAACTTGCGTCTTTATTGATAAATTCGGCATTTGAACAGTATTTCTATAAATATACTTATAATAAAACTTATTTTGATATATTAATACAAAAATAATCTATTATTATGTAAGTTGTATCATGAAAACTAATAGACTTTGTTTTGAAATTCGTCGGCAAACCTTGGTTTCCATGGAAACCAGTGAGTTCTCTTCCAGGCCAATGACGTCATTTTTCATTCATAAATAAAATAATAATAACGGTATTTCTTAACATGCAGCCTTCACTAAACATGAGAAATAAAGTAAAGGCTGCACTGAAATCGTCATTTGTCTCCCCTAATAACATTTAAAAAACTGAAAATACAAAAAAATTAAAAAGATTTGGTTCGTATGAGCATTTTGAGGCCATTTCTTCCAACAGCAGTTCATAAACCGAAGGGTTCCTCTGACGGAGTGAAATCTTGGCGGGAAAGTTCTCGTACCTGATTGGCTGTCGATTACGTCATCAACACCACCTCTCATTGGCTATAGCTTATGTTTACTATCGTTGCATGTTTCTGCAGACGAATTTTTTCAGTGTGGCCACAATTCATAGTAAGAACTTGAAAATAATTTCTTTCATATGCTTTTTTCAGAGCAGTAATATAGATAAAAATTTAAAATAAACATTTAATTTACTAAATAAGCTTTTATTAATCTATGATAAGAATTTATTATGTCTTTTAAATGTTAAAACTACATAGAATCGTCTATGGATTTTTTTTCAGATGACTTGTTTGCAGTATATCCATACAGTAAGAAAAGCTATCCAAAATACTTTTATTTTTCTCTCACCCTTTAAATAATTCTGATGGGCAATATTTTAAAATATATATTTAAGGAATAATTAAAACTAATTTAAATAGTACAAAAAGCTATTTTTAAGTCTATCAAGTACAACATATGTAAGGTAATTTGCAATGTAGTTTTGGTTATAGTTTTAAGCGTTTGTGAGAAATTTATGAATGGAGAGAAAAGAAAAGTTGCCTTTTGCTACTTTTAAAATTCGTTTTTTATAGACTGCATATGTATCAAAACACAATTTCCTCATATTTCCATATTCATTTGTATATTAATTAATATTCATGCAAAAAACTGTCACGTAAATCGTTGAAATTACTTATTTATCGAAGGTAAATGACGATAAATTTGAGTGAAAAATGCCAGCTTCTTCCTTCTTTTTGAATTGAGGAAGACAACAATTCAGCAGTATAACCATACGGCGTGAGTAGCGATCTCAAAACTTTATATTTTTACTGATAAATCAGGCAGTTTAAGAGTAACATAACAATAAAAATCAGAATTAAAATGTACTTAAAAATGGTTCCTATGAATATTATTTTTTTATTTTCACATTTTATTGCAAAAACAGATCAATTTTGTTTTGACATTTAGGTCCAAACCTCGGTTTCCATGGAAACTAATACGTAATCGTCCAGGCCAGTGACGTCATCCTTCATTCATACATTCGATTCTCGGTGAAATAAAAAAGTTACGTAGCTTTTTTTATTCGTTAATAATATTAAAGGCTGCTGTTATTGTAGGTTTTAACCCTTACGTAATAAGACGAAATCAAGCGTAAATGAGGTAAATAAGATACGGAATTCGTTGGTTTTCAGACCAAAACAATAAACATCCTAAACATTCGAATTTGAATTAAATCGAAGACTTCAGTACGCTTAAACTTTAAAATGGCATTTTCTCCTTAAATATTAACGTAATTTAGTCGCAATCTCTTTCAAAATACGTCAGATACGATACAAAATCATACGCTACAGCAGGAAATGGCATATATATCGTAATATGCGTATTTTAGGCACATCTGGATAACCGGCCTCGAAGAAGAATTTCGTTTCTTTTTTCGATAATAGGTGGCTATAGTGTTCCCGACCCCGTAAAGTGAATAAAATACATCTTTTTTTTTAATTGAGAGGCTGCGAAATATGAATTACGTTGGACGTTGAATACGACGTTTTTAGATGTTGGTTGACGCGGAACCTTTAAGAAAAAGTTAGTTAGGTGTGATATAAGTTTTTGAAAAGTTAGTTGGGAGTTGTATAAATGTTTGAAAAGTTAGTTAGGTGTGATATATACGTTTTTTAAAAGTTAGTTAGGTGTGAAATGAGTTTTTGAAAAGTTAGGTGTGATATAAGTTTTTGAATAGTTTGTTAGGTGTGATATATGTTTTTGAAAAGTTAGTTAGGAGTTGTATAAGTGTTTTATAAGTTAGTCAGGAGTTATATAAGTGTTTGTTAAGGGTTTGAAGCTTCTAAATAATCGTAAAATTATTCGTAAAATGTGGTTACGATCGCTGATTTGTGTCAGGCTGAGAAAGAGAGAGAGATTGCTTGATGGCTACTAAAACTGGCGTCAAACAAGAGAGAGAGAGAGAGAGAGAGAGAGAGAGAGAGAGAGAGAGAGAGAGAGAGAGAGAGAGAGAGAGAGAGAGAGAGAGAGAGAGAGAGGTGGGGATGAGGTTGCTGGCACAGTTCACATAAGGGATAAGGTTTTAATGCGTCGAATACGAAGTTTTTAGATGTTGGTTGCTGCGAAGTATGTAAGAAAAATTTAGTTGTGTGTGTTATAAAGGTTTCATAAGTGTTTGACAGGACTGGGAGCTTTGCGTAGAGTCGAAATTATTGTAAAATTGTTCGTAAAATGTGGTTTTGACTACTGATTTGTGTTAGGAAGAGAGAGAGATTGGTTGATTATGGCTATTAAAACTGGCATCATAACAATATGTGGAAAGGGAGAGAGAGATTGCTGACACATTTCACAAAAGAGATAAGGTTTTACTGCTTCGATTAAGACGTAATTCGATGTTGGTTGATCAAAGACCGTAAGGTAAACTTAGTTACAAGTGATGTAAGTGTTTGATAAGTGTTTGACAAGGCCGGTAGCTTTACGTAGAGTCGAAGTAATCGTAGGATTGTTCTTAAAATGTGGTTATGATTACTGATTTGTGTCGGGATGAGAAAGAGACTACAACATTCAGTAACTGCCGAGGTTAATCCTGGACCTGTTAATTGTTATGTTTATCTTAGCACTTGGAAAAGCACGAGTCCAAGGAAGAATAATGGCTGCTTAACTACCCTTACCTGTGACAGTGTTTACATTTTATCACAAAATTTCTGGCGAATCCTTTTCCAAAGACGCATTGTTGATTATTTTCCTCCTTGTATGCACTGTCAACTTCTTTATCACTTTGTTTTGGCAGCCATATTAATACACAGTTTAAGGATACCGTCACTTTTGTGCAGAACAAAATTCGAGGACTTTCACTCTCCAGAGTTACTCTAACACTGGATTTTACTATTTAGACTTTTAGAGTTGCATGACAGAGAGAGAGAGAGAGAGAGAGAGAGAGAGAGAGAGAGAGAGAGAGAGAGAGAGAGAGAGAGAGAGAGAGAGGGGGGGGGGTCTTGTGACAGCGTAAGCACTTGCTCCTTTGAATAACCGACCCATGGGGGAGAGAGAGAGAGAGAGAGAGAGAGAGAGAGAGAGAGAGAGAGAGAGAGAGAGGGGTCTTGTGACAGCGTAAGCACTTGCTCCTTTGAATAACCGACCCATGGGGGAGAGAGAGAGAGAGAGAGAGAGAGAGAGAGAGAGAGAGAGAGAGAGAGAGAGAGAGAGAGAGAGAGAGAGAGAGGGAGAGTGGTTTTGCTACAGCGTAAGCAATAATTGTTCCTTTTTATAGCGCAAAGAGAGAGAGAGAGAGAGAGAGAGAGAGAGAGAGAGAGAGAGAGAGAGAGAGAGGTCTTGTGACAGAGTAAGCAGTTGTTCCTTCGAATAACCAATGGGGGGAGAGAGAGCGAGAGATTTTGAGAGAGAGAATGGTCTTGCACAGCGTAAGCAATTATTGCTTCTTTTTATAGCACAGAGAGAGAGAGAGAGAGAGAGAGAGAGGCCCTGTACCACTAGTTTCAGAACTGAATTTCCCTTATCTAAAATGATTTTCCGTCTACCTACCAAATTAAAATAAAACTGTCCTTCACATTCCAAAATATTGGTGTCCATTATGAGTACTGGTTAGTACAAATTTTCACTTCCTAAATTGGGCCAATCTAAACCAGCACCTACTTACTGTAACCATTTTATGACCGAGACCATTAATTAACCTCTCTAAAATGTCTTTAACAAATAAGGGTTTCAGATTGGGTATAACATTAGGCTACTGTTTTTGCAAAAGAATTCGTTACACTGTATTTCAAATTACCACAAAATCATTCGATTACAAAACACAGGTAATTCTTCAGTGGAGTTTTTATGTGATATATGTTATTCTTGGACACAAAGGGAACCGAAAATTCTTATTAACCTGGTTTCATCAACAAATATTAAAAAAGTTAAAGCTGGCAGGTTTAAGATGTACAGTATTGATATCCTGATGTTCATGAACATTGCCGAGTTTTTTAGCCTGAGACTGAGATGTTTCATAACACAGCCACACATGTGGTCAGTTCTGTTTGGTTATCATACTGACTATTTATCACAAAATGTTGCACGGGTCCTTTTCCAAATAACTTTTATCACTTATCTAGTTGCTTGCATCCACTTTTAAATCCTTTTCAGGTTGCTTTTGCAGTCACTTGGATGTATTTAAACTTTGCCTTCAATTTCACTTTTTATGGAACACAAAATCTTCACGTTTTTTTTCCCGGGACCTAAGCTAGCACCATGGCATGAGAGAGAGAGAGAGAGAGAGAGAGAGAGAGAGAGAGAGAGAGAGAGAGAGAGAGAGAGAGAGAGAGAGAGAGAGAGACCGGAACTTTCGCTCCTTTGCGCAGAGAAAGAGAGAGAGAGAGAGAAGACCAGAACTATCGCTCCTTTGTGTAACATGAGAGAGAGAGAGAGACAGAGAGAGCGAGGCCTTGTGCCAATAAAGAAAAATCTATCAAAAAATGGTCGTCCCAATTCTTTCAATTTGCAAATAGAATTTGCTTTTCATCGTAGTAAAATATTGCATTCACTTTCCTCACTCCCAGTAGCGTAAATAATTCTGAAAGACATCCAAACATCATTTAGAGATTTCATTTTCCCCCAAGTTTTTCTCTTGCAACATAAGATTTCTTTAAGTGGGTCGTTGCCATAAGCTGACGAAAGTCCATTATGTTTATTCATTTACAAATTGAAAGAGTGTCTGCAACAACATTTCCAAGTATCGGTGGTCAAAGTTTTAGATGAGGTTCAGTGTAGAATTCCATTTCCCAAAAACTGTCAATCTTAACGAAAGCTCACCATATTCATTTAGAAATTGATATTTGTTATATTAACTATTTCAAGTATTACCAATGGTTAATATTACTTGATATTGTGAAATAGATAACAGAAAAATAATCTAATTAAGGTATTTATGAAAAGGCTAGACTGTGTACTCTACGCCTGCGTAATAATTCAAAAATAGAGTACTTGGTAACTTTTTTTAGTTAATATATATGTTATTAAACTTTTATTAAAGAATAGTCGAACTCGGAATGGTTTTAATTATACTCTATTTTGGTTATTCAATTAATTGAATAATGAAATTGAAACGAAATAGGATAAAATGATTTGGAAGTAAATTGATTGATATACTATAATTTTCCAGTCATATTTATTTCCAATATGGCAAGAAAAAAAAATCACTCCAATATGCCAAGAAAAATCATTAAGGTTTTATTATTACTATTAAAGGACTATGAAATATGTTCCAACTTTAAACAATAAAAATATGCTCACATTACAACACTAGTTAGGGTAACAAATTAACATTAATTAGTGTAACATATGCCAACATAACGCTGGTTAGCATAGTGTATGATAACGCTGGTGAGCATTGCCGATGCTAATCTTGGTTATCAGATTCTTGTTAACATATGATAAACTTTGTTGGCATAACCAATGCAAATCTAGGCTATTGTAGCCGAGCCTAAACTTGGTTAACGTGTTAACACAGTTCATGATAACTTATGTTATCATAACATCTGATACCAAAACGTATGCCAAGACACTTGCGATGGTTATCATGACCTAGACAACAACCCACAGGTTAGCATATCTTAGGCAAGCCTGGATTAGCACAGGCTATGCTGACCTCCATACCTAACGTTTGTTAGCATAACCGAGTCTAATCGAACACTCACTCATTGGTGGATGGGGGCGAAATCTCTCTTTTCACCTTTCCATATCTGTCTTTACCTCCTCTCTCTTCACCTTTCCCTATGTCTGTCTGCCTGTCTCTTCGCCTTTCCATATCTGTCTCTGTCTCCTCTCTCTCTCTGTCCGAAGGAAAGGGGGTTATGGCAGTCTATAAGGTATTCTGTTGGGGGGGAAGGTTTATGGGAGGGGGGAATAGCCTCCCCCCCCCTTCTGCCTGACTGTATGGTGTGTGCTTGTTTACAAATATCTGAAACTAAGTGAAATTCCTTTTTTTATGCATAATTCCAATTCAAGCGATATTCACCATTTATTAGTGAGATGCTATCGACACTGGGCAAATAAAAATACATTTTAACAGATATTTTAACATTAAAAAGTCAAACCAATTTTTCAAGAATAAAATTTACAGCCAAGTTTCCGTCCCATTCTTTCGCTGAAGTTCAATGCCATATTGATTTTATTATTCAATATTTTAAGCTTTGGTTATCTGCCGTAGCCCAAGGAATAACAAACTGTTATAGACTGGAGCACATAGAGTGTTGTGGAAGAAAGTTACAAAGGGCCTACGCACACACAAGTGTACAATCACTGACCCCCCTCAGCAGCTTTTAATTTGTCATATCATTCGCCAAACGGCCTTGGTATTCATACATACAAACACGCCTTCCGTCTCGTTGAAATGAGAACAAACAAACAAAATGAGGCACAAACTCTTATTGAAAACAATCGAAACCCCTCGGTACATCTCCAGCTGTCATCTAGTGGCCTTGAAATCTCGGAAGTTGGTCTGCAAGTGAAGTGGGTGGAGGGTTCCTCACCCCATAATCCCTTCTTATCACTCCCACCCCCTTCACAGACAGGGAAACCGTAGTCATTGCTGTTATATAGACACGTAATGCAGTGCTTTAATGAAGCTAAATATAATGACACAATACTCTCGACTGTATTGCAGGGTTTTACCTGAACACCAGCCTACCCCCTCCCCCCAAAACCTCAGCTCCCCATGAAAAGGCGATAATGATAAAAATTCAAGGAAGGATTACAAGTAAACTGTAATAATAATTTTAAAAAGTTCAGGCAAGTTGCTTCGGGAGTGTGGGCGGGTAAAGCTCCCGGGAAGGTGGAGGGTACCCAGACTGGAGAAGGGAGGGTTGAGGTAGCAGCTTTACTCTCCCTCCTCCTCCTGAATCTTCGTAATGTAAAAGCTACTTTTTTTGCCACTGGATACTTTTTATATTATAAAAATGACCTCTACGAGGTAATTCTCGACCAGTACAACTTCATCGAGGTCATCCTTGTCCGTGGGTGCATCAACGAGGTCGTCCTCGCCTGGGAAGCCCTGAGCGAGGTAAACTTCGCCGGGGGATGGCCTCTAGGAGGTAATCTTCAACAAGGAAGACCTTTTCGAGGTTTTCCTCGTCCGGGAGAGCTCTGACGAGGTAATTCTCGCCGAGATAGTCTCGACTAGGTAACTATGAAAACGTTTTCATCATTTGAAAAAACAATAAAGAATACAGAAAATTAAAATTTGAATTTCCATATTTTTCCAGACAAGAAAAAAATACCTTATAAATCATCAAAATAATATGTTTATTTTCCCCCTGAAGTAAAAAAGTTGCGTAAACCTATCCTCTCAAACTTTGTAAGTGGTCCAATTGAATCGATAGAATTTAGGCCAAAGGAGAAGCACTGGGACCTATGAGGTCATTCAGTGCTCAAACGGAAATTGGCAGTAAAACTTGAGTGGTGTAACAGAAGGAAACCCTTTTGCAGATGCACTATGAAACAGTTGTTGGGAGAGGATGGGAAGTAAGATAAGAAATAAAAGCACAGTAAAAGGAACGAAAGAGGTTGCAGCTAGCGGCTGAAGGTACCCTGCAAATAACCTTAAGCACTGCCTACAGTGCACTGACGGAACTAACCCCCTACGGGAAAGAGGACTGAGAGAACTCGCCAATTTTCCAACACCACAAAGGAAAAATCTAACTGATAAATGATTGTCAAGTATTTGTTAGTCTTCACACGGGAGTCCTTGAGGCTCTACAGACGAGGCTGTCAGAGCCGTTACTCGACACCCAGTCAGGAAGATACAGGCAGTACCAAAGTGATGGAATCATCCCTCAGATTCATATGATTGGTCAAGTTTTCCAGCCATGACAGCCCAGAAAGTCCTGATCGGTGTCATCTCATGTATACTATGCAATGAAGACATTCTACCTTCAAGGGTGTCACCTGAACCCCCCAGCCTCAACTTGCCCCCCTCACCCCAAGAAGTAACAGCAGCTGGTTCTCCATTAATCCTACCTAAATTCGAACCTGTCATCACATTAACTTTCTATTTTATGTGCTTCAAAAAGCACACAAAGTAGCTAAAAAAATTTAATAACCAGGTGACTAGGCTAGCTTCGCTCGCCAAACCGCCTTTGCCTCCCCCCCCCCTTCAAAAATCTGAAATGACGCCCGTCTTCCCTCTGTCTGGCCAAAATGAGACTGCAGGATCTTTAATGCATAATATCCACCTGCACTTTGTTCTCAACGTGATACATAGAATGACTTCTTTGGCATCAGACGTCAAAACTGATACAGACACCATAAAGGTTCCCTTTGGTTACAGGTCACGTGCCTCGCCAAAAAACAGCGATGAACGCCTTGACATACGCAAACTGCATCAAACAGGCCTCTCACATTAATGGAAGTACTCATCGCCTTCCGCCTTTCTCCTTAGTATGGGGTAAGGACGATGCCTTCTTTTTGAAGGACTGATTTGGCTTTGGGGTAGACTTTGTAGTCTCGATCGGATGCCCTGCCTGTCATCGTTTACAACCCGGTATCGTATAGCCTATACATGGAGACTGGAAAAAAACATTTAGCTGTAGCGTACAAAACAGCACTTTGTTCATCATTCTTTGCAAGATTTGTCTACAATGCTGAAATGTTCTCCATAACCTTGCACATGCCTTCTGGTTGCATTATATACAATAATCGTCCATACTTGAAGGCATTACAGACCAGGTAATTAGGAGTTTCTGTGAAAGTTTTCACATTCTAGGTTACCACTCACAAGAAGGGCCTTCGGCCTGCATAACACACAGACCGTAATGGGGAATTGACCTTTACAAGTACCATTTAGAAGGTATCGTGGAAACAAATTTTCGGTCTGGTGAACAAGGTCACTATTAATTGAACACCTGAACGAAGGTTTTAAAAACTTATCTTCCAAACCGTACATCTAAGCTACCAACTATTGAGAACTTTTCAGTAACTCGACAGAACAAAAGTATAGTAGTTTAAAGAGCTTTGACACATTTATGATTAAATTAGCTCGTCATATTTGAAAATCTAATCGACCACGGCCACCATCCAAACTGAACAAAAAGGAAAACGTTAACCTAAAGGTGGTAGGACCGACTAAAAGTGAAATATTATCTTCGACGAAGGGTAGAGATAGCGAAAAATAAGCTTGCAAACGCCGTGCTTTGGGAAATTCTGGGTTGAATATAGTTGCATCTAAGGGTAGATTTACAAACATACGCCAAGCACTGGGCCAAACGAGGCCGTTCAGCGTTGAAACGGAACGTGTCAACAAATTAGGGTAGAAGCAATAAGATTCTTCCTGGCAACAAGAACTGGAAGAATCACAGGTAGTTTGAGTAAGGGGGTTGGGTTACTTGGGACATACATAATGAACGCTCTCTTAGCAGTTATCTACTGTTCAATTAGCCTCACGAAGGGAATTACTGTGCATGACAGTTGGCAACAGTAATTTCAACAGGGTACTGGGAAAACTGCCCAAGATATCAGGGGCCTTGTAGTTACGAGACTACTAGGATTGTAAAGTTAACCCGTGAAAAAACCTCAAGGGGTTTTCTGTAGTTAACCCTCGTTTTCTATGGTGGCTTTACCACAAACTTGGGAAACGTTGAACAGCCATTTTACGTAAATTTGCTATAGCTTCATTTGTGAGCGTTTGCGTGTCAGAACATTATTGTTGTGACGGTTTGCGTGTCAGCAAATTATTGTAATTTTATCTTTACATTTGTATTTATTTGTAGTTTCACATTGTGAACCAGCATCTTATTGAAAGACGTCCGCACGCCGCTTTATAAACGGCCTTTCTTAATAAACTGGCTGTACATGTCGACCTGGTCTCTTTTTCGCACCTCTTACAGGGTTTATATTCCCACATTTAAGGTCATTATTCATGCCCTCCTCATTCACCTTATCTGTGAGTTCAGAGTCTATTACATTACCACCGACATCAATGCTCAGCTCTTGACAATGATTTCGATTAGCTGTAGGTTTTGTCTGACCATTTGGTGTTACCACAGCCATCAATGCTCTACTCTTGACAATGAATGACTGGTTATCTCTACGTTCTGTCTGTTATTTTTATATTACTAGAGCCATTTGTGGTCCACTCTTGACAAGTTCAAATATAACATGACCAACAAAACACGGCATTTGCAAATAGTGTAGGGTTCACCTATAGCTTCCTGACCTCTGTGCTTACTTTCTTTATTTTGGCTCTATTTCTGAGAGCTAGATGAATAGGGATTAGCAAAACACAACCAAAATATATTTTTTGAAAATATCTAGTAGCACTCTATTTCAGCAAGAGCTACTTTGCAATATACCAGTTATATTATCCATCAGATTAGCCCCCTCAATGCATATCAGAGAGAGTCTGCTTACCTTCTGTACTTAGGCTCTATTTCAGAGAGCTAGATGAATAGGGACATTAGCAAAACACAACCAAAGTATATTTTTTGAAAATATCTAGTAGCTCTCTATTTTAGCAAGAGCTACTTTGCAGTATAACAGTTATCATTCCCCGTCAGATTAGCCCCCTCAATGCTAAGACAGGGGACTGGTACCTGTACACCAACAGCTGTTTCTAGCTGGTGGCTTTAATAAGGGATACCGGGACAAAACAATTGAAAATCCCTTCCAGCCCACAAGAGGAATCTCTTCTCCTGCTCTGCTGACAAGGTCCTCTTCATATCTACCTGGAAAACAAAAAACCTTCTTTAGTATTCAATGCATGTTTGTCCGGTCAATAGTTTTGCATGTTTTCTTTCTCACATTCTACTTAGGATATGAACTCATTTCAAGGTACTGCTAAACCCCTGTCTGTTGAAATGTTAAAATATGTAAATCTGGGCCCAATGCTTCTTCAAGATTTGCATGCTGACATTACCTTAGGAATACTGAGAGGAGAGAGACAAGTAACAAAGAAAAATGTGTACAAAAATTAACAGTATCTTAATTATCTTCGTTGGCAAAAAGGACACAGCTTTTCTGGTTGCAGTGATATTAATGGTGGACCTTTCTCCTTCCAGTAGGGAGGAACTACTTTCATTCAGCTTGTAGGAGGAATGCAATGTGCATGCCTCCAGCAACTTGGTGGTTTCATGATAGATGATGGTGACTGTCAAGATAATTTGTACAAGGTTTGAAGGGAAAGACTGGTGCATTTGCTGTGTTCATTCTGCGTGGTATATGAATACACATGTAGTGTCCTATTTGAGATCCAAGGCACAGGAAGGTCTGGGTACACTATACTCATTTATAATTACTGTATACTGATTGTGCCCTACACTGTGGGAAGTTGGCTTTACACCTGCAAAATTGTTAGTGGAAATTCCTGAAACCACACAGATAAAGATGCCAGTTCATTATAAAATGTGACCAGTGGGTCTGTGCTAAATTATTTGATGCAATAAAAGTTCTCAACGATTGGAAGAACTATCTGAATTTGACACAAAACTTTATACTTACTGTACCTTTGCATTTTGTGTATAACAGTGCAAAGGACATTTGCAACCTTGCTGAAGGAGGAAAATAATTTTTGGTCCATTATTCATTAGGAGTGAGTCTAACCACTTAGATTCAAAGACTTTTTCTATATATTTTTCTGTGGTTTATGTAAAATAAGCACTCCAAGATAAATATTGTTAAAAAAAACAAAACCCTATTTAAAATAATATTGCTTATCATTATGATACTTGGGCTGCTTTTCCTCATGATAATTAGGTTAAGGTACTCAGGTTAGGGTGGATCCGATGGCCAACAAAATTCAAATAAGAAGAAGAGATTGGATTAACATTTTCTATGTACTTGTGTACTCATATTCAAGTTAACAGACTAGTTAGGTAGGGTTGTGCTGTCACACACAGAATTGAATTAAAATATTAGGATAAGGCATGAGTTCTTTTTATACACTATTCTCCTACTACAAACTTCTGATCGCTGTAGCAGCAGCAATCTTGTTACTTACCGGAGCCTCATTGGCAGTGTCCCACAAATCCACATCATGGAGATACTGGTGAACACACCTGAGGGATCCTGTCTTCTTTCTCTGCGTCTTTTCCCACTTTTATGTGGGGTCGATGTTTTTGACAGCTTTCCTCCTCCACCTGGCTCGGTCAAACACATCGTCCTTTGACAATTGTCTGTCTCTCAGGTCTTCTCTAAACAGCAGTCTTCCTTCCTGGGCCTTCTTTGATAGTTCTACGACTTCAGTAGTTCCTCTTATTATTTCATTTTTGATCTCTGGAACGGAAATATATTGTCTAAATGAAGTTCATCAAATATGTTAGCAAAACAGAACAAATAATGACACCCCTAAAACCTATAGTGCAAGGCCATAAAGCTACCAGAACCAATTCTCGATTTCTGCCTAATGTCCAGTTAGGAAAGTCAGCCCCCAGGCTGTGGGGTAAAGGGCCACTGAAGGGAACCTTAAATTGGGCCACCTTAGCTGGGAAAAAAAAAAAAAAAAAAAGGGGGGGGGGCAGATCATATATCCCCAGGGGGAAGTTCTTCCCGAGACCAAGAGTGAGAAAGAAAAGATCTTATGGAAAGCAAGAGAGGGAGAGAGAAAAGAATATCCTTATGGACAGCAAAAGAGAGAGAGAGAGAGAGAGAGAGAGAGAGAGAGAGAGAGAGAGAGAGAGAGAGAGAGAGAGAGATCAGAACATATTCTTGTGGAAAGCAAGAGAGAAAGAAAATGTTCTTATGGAAAGCAAGAGAGGGAGAGAAAAAAGAAATTATTCTTATGGAAAGCAAGAGACTACAAATTCCTTTAGTGTTGACGCTGGTCACTACAATCAATTGTCCTTAAAATGATATGTCCTTAAAACTTCCTATTTGTAGAAATGGGAACTTGGCTAAGAGGGGTTCAGCTAATAATTTCCATGGGTTTGCCATTATTATTATTATTATTATTCAGAAGATAAACCCCTATTCATATGGAACCAGCACACATGAACCTCTGACTTGAAATTCAAGCTCCCAGAGAATATGAGGTTCATTTGAAAGATGCTACAGAAGAAAAGACCTCTGGAATGTCACATTATGAAAAGTAAAATAGACACTGCTTTCCATGCTTTACACCCAGTGTTGATCTATACTCAAATCTTTCCATTTAAAAAGGCTATGACTACCAACAAATCTAAACTGTACTTACTTAACATCTATACTTCCTGAAACATCACCACACATCCACACTTGGTTTCAATTCCCCAGTAGACCTGATGATCAATCAAAGTTTCTCTCCCAAAAGAATGGCCATGAAGATTCTTTCTGAAATAAAGTAGAAAAAAGGTTAAGAAGGTGACAAAAATCTTCTTCTAAATCAGTTATAAGAATGTCTGCACAGCTAAGCGACCCACATTGCAGAACAAGGAAGGGTTTGATAAACTTTGATCGGAACTTCTGATATATAAAGAGAGATTTATTCAATATTTACTGAAAAGCACATAAATGAAAACCAAACTTGAAAATCAAACTTAGCAGACATCACCAGAAAGGATAATAGTCACTTCAGAAGGTTCCACAAAAACCTGACTTCATAATGTGGATATAAATGCAGACAATAATAATGGTAAATAAAAAAAAAAGTACCTACACAATTGTGGCACATTTCACATTTCTGAAAGGGAAATATTGTGTCAAAATCAAGTTCAAAACACGTATGTTAGCATAGTAGTAAAACCAATAACACCTAACCTATATACAAGGCTTTAAAAAAAACTCTCTACTTCTGCTTGAATGGCCAGTTAGGACACAGTGACCAAGTGGTAACACATATTAAAACAAAGACACTGTGGAGTTTTGAGTAAAAACTTAACCAGCTGGAAGAGATGATGTTGGATTTGTTATTATTCACAAGATGAATCCTATTCATGTGGAACAAGCCCACAGGAACCACTGGCTTGAAATTCAAGCTCCAGCAGAATGTGGTGTTCATCTGAAAGAAGTAACACATGGTAATAGGAAATACAGACAGAAGACATCAGTTATTAAAAAAGAAAAAAATTAAGTAACAAATAATTAGTTAAACTGTAAGTACTGATTTGCCAAGAAGGGAAGTGGGGTCTACTTCACAACATTAAACTTAATTCACAAATGTATTCACAATATTGATACTGATATTTACACTTAAATGCAAAAAATTCCACAAATGGGAAAAAGAAAAAAAGTTCACAGCCAACACAGCCATGTTGGAAGGAATGAAACTGGAAAAAAAAAAAAAAAAAAAATCAGTGATACAGAAAATACTCCCCTCCAGGAAAGGTATGATATTCAGTGACCTTGGCTCTTCTGATGAATGGAAAATTATTTCTAATATTTATTGACAAGCTTATAAATAAAAATTAAACTTAGCATAAATCGCCAGAGAGGTTAAAGGTCACGTCAGAAGGTCCACAAAAAGCTGACGTCAGAATGTGGAGATGTATGCAGAAAATAATAATGGCAAACAATAAAAAAAAAAAAAGCATCTACACAATTGTGGCACATTTCTCAAGGTTCCACAAAAACCTGACGTCAGAATGTGGAGATATATGCAGAAAATAATAATGGTAAGCAATAAAAAAAAGCATCTACACAATTGTGGCACATTTCTCAAGGTTCCACAAAAACCTGACGTCAGAATGTGGAGATGTATGCAGAAAATAATAATGGTAAGCAATAAAAAAAAGTATCTACACAATTATGGCACATTTCTCAAGGTTCCACAAAAACCTGACGTCTGAATGTGGAGATGTATGCAGAAAATAATAATGGTAAGCAATAAAAAAAAGTATCTACACAATTATGGCACATTTCTCAAGGTTCCACAAAAACCTGACGTCAGTATGTGGAGATGTATGCAGAAAATAATAATGGTAAAAAATAAAAAAAGGTATCTACACAATTATGGCACATTTCTCAAGGTTCCACAAAAACCTGACGTCAGAATGTGGAGATGTATGCAGAAAATAATAATGGTAAAAAATAAAAAAAAGTATCTACACAATTATGACACATTTCTCAAGGTTCCACAAAAACCTGACGTCAGAATGTGGAGATGTATGCAGAAAATAATAATGGTAAACAATAAAAAAAAAGTATCTACACAATTATGGCACATTTCTCAAGGTTCCACAAAAACCTGACGTCAGAATGTGGAGATGTATGCAGAAAATAATAATGGTAAAAAATAAAAAAAAGTATCTACACAATTATGGCACATTTCTCAAGGTTCCACAAAAACCTGACGTCAGAATGTGGAGATGTATGCAGAAAATAATAATGGTAAAAAATAAAAAAAAAAGTATCTACACAATTATGGCACATTTCTCAAGGTTCCACAAAAACCTGACGTCAGAATGTGGAGATGTATGCAGAAAATAATAATGGTTAACAATAAAAAAAAGTATCTACACAATTGTGGCACATTTCTCAAGGTTCCACAAAAACCTGACGTCAGAATGTGGAGATGTATGCAGAAAATAATAATGGCAAACAATAAAAAAAAAAGCATCTACACAATTGTGGCACATTTCTCAAGGTTCCACAAAAACCTGACATCAGAATGTGGAGATGTATGCAGAAAATAATAATGATAAACGATAAAAAAAAAGTATCTACACAATTATGGCACATTTCTCAAGGTTCCACAAAAACCTGACATCAGAATGTGGAGATGTATGCAGAAAATAATAATGGTAAGCAATAAAAAAAAGTATCTACACAATTGTGGCACATTTCTCAAGGTTCCACAAAAACCTGACGTCAGAATGTGGAGATGTATGCAGAAAATAATAATGGTAAACAATAAAAAAAGTATCTACACAATTGTGGCACATTTCTCAAGGTTCCACAAAAACCTGACGTCTGAATGTGGAGATGTATGCAGAAAATAATAATGGTAAAAAATTAAAAAAGTATCTACACAATTATGGCACATTTCTCAAGGTTCCACAAAAACCTGACGTCAGAATGTGGAGATGTATGCAGAAAATAATAATGGTAAAAAATAAAAAAAAAGTATCTACACAATTATGGCACATTTCTCAAGGTTCCACAAAAACCTGATGTCAGAATGTGGAGATGTATGCAGAAAATAATAATGGTAAAAAATAAAAATAAAAAAAGGTATCTACACAATTATGGCACATTTCTCAAGGTTCCACAAAAACCTGATGTCAGAATGTGGAGATGTAAGCAGAAAATAATAATGGTAAAAAATAAAAAAAAGTATCTACACAATTATGGCACATTTCTCAAGGTTCCACAAAAACCTGACGTCAGAATGTGGAGATGTATGCAGAAAATAATAATGGTAAACAATAAAAAAAAGTATCTACACAATTGTGGCACATTTCTCAAGGTTCCACAAAAACCTGACGTCAGAATGTGGATATAAATGCTGACAATAATAATGGTAAATAAAAAAAAAGTACCTACACAATTGTGGCACATTTCACATTTCTGAAAGGGAAATATTGTGTAAAAATCAAGTTCAAAACACGTATGTTAGCATAGTAGTAAAACCAATGACACCTAACCCATATACAAGGCTTTAAAAAAACTCTCTATTTCTGCTTGAATGGCCAGTTAGGACACAGTGACCAAGTGGTAACACATATTAAAACAAAGACACTGTGGAGTTTTGAGTAAAAACTTAACCAGCTGGAAGGGATGATGTTGGATTTGTTATTATTCAGAAGATGAATCCTATTCATGTGGAACAAGCCCACAGGAACCACTGGCTTGAAATTCAAGCTCCAGAAGAATGTGGTGTTCATCTGAAAGAAGTAACACATGGTAATAGGAAATACAGACAGAAGACGTCAGTTATTAAAAAAGAAAAAAATTAAGTAACAAATAATTAGTTAAACTGTAAGTACTGACTTGCCAAGAAGGGAAGTGGGGTCTATTTCACAACATTAAACTTAATTCACTAATGTATTCACAATATTGATACTGATATTTACACTTAAATGCAAAAAATTCCACAACTGGAAAAAGAAAAAAAGTTCACAGCCAACACAGCCATGTTGGAAGGAATGAAACTAAAAAAAAAAAAAAAAAAAAAATCAGTGATACAGAAAATACTCCCCTCAAGGAAAGGTATGATATTCAGTGACCTTGGCTCTTCTGATGAATGGAAAATTATTTCTAATATTTATTGAAGAGCTTATAAATAAAAATTAAACTTAGCATATATCGCCAGAGAGGTTAAAGGTCACGTCAGAAGGTCCACAAAAAGCTGACGTCAGAAAGTGGATATATGCAGAAAATAATAATGGCAAACAATAAAAAAAAAAGCATCTACACAATTGTGGCACATTTCTCAAGGTTCCACAAAAACCTGACGTCAGAATGTGGAGATGTGTGCAGAAAATAATAATGGTAAACAATAAAAAAAAGTATCTACACAATTATGGCACATTTCTCAAGGTTCCACAAAAACCTGACGTCAGAATGTGGAGATGTATGCAGAAAATAATAATGGTAAAAAATAAAAAAACGTATCTACACAATTATGGCACATTTCTCAAGGTTCCACAAAAACCTGACGTCAGAATGTGGAGATGTATGCAGAAAATAATAATGGTAAAAAATAAAAAAAAGTATCTACACAATTATGGCACATTTCTCAAGGTTCCACAAAAACCTGACGTCAGAATGTGGAGATGTATGCAGAAAATAATAATGATAAAAAATAAAAAAAAGTATCTACACAATTATGGCACATTTCTCAAGGTTCCACAAAAACCTGACGTCAAAATGTGGAGATGTATGCAGAAAATAATTATGGTAAAAAATAAAAAAAAGTATCTACACAATTATGGCACATTTCTCAAGGTTCCACAAAAACCTGACGTCAGAATGTGGAGATGTATGCAGAAAATAATAATGGTTAACAATAAAAAAAAAAAGTATCTACACAATTACTGCACATTTCTCAAGGTTCCACAAAAACCTGACGTCAGCATGTGGAGATGTATGCAGAAAATAATAATGGTAAGCAATAAAAAAAAGTATCTACACAATTACTGCACATTTCTCAAGGTTCCACAAAAACCTGACGTCAGAATGTGGAGATATATGCAGAAAATAATAATGGTTAACAATAAAAAAAGTATCTACACAATTGTGGCACATTTCTCAAGGTTCCACAAAAACCTGACGTCAAAATGTGGAGATGTATGCAGAAAATAATAATGGTAAAAAATAAAAAAAAGTATCTACACAATTGTGGCACATTTCTCAAGGTTCCACAAAAACCTGACGTCAGAATGTGGAGATGTATGCAGAAAATAATAATGGTAAAAAATAAAATAAAGTATCTACACAATTGTGGCACATTTCTCAAGGTTCCACAAAGACCTGACGTCAGCATGTGGAGATGAATGCAGAAAATAATAATGGTAAGCAATAAAAAAAATTATCTACACAATTATGGCACATTTCTCAAGGTTCCACAAAAAACTGACGTCAGAATGTGGAGATGTATGCAGAAAATAATAATGGTAAGCAATAAAAAAAAGTATCTACACAATTATGGCACATTTCTCAAGGTTCCACAAAAACCTGACGTCAGAATGTGGAGATGTATGCAGAAAATAATAATGGTAAAAAATAAAAAAAAGTATCTACACAATTATGGCACATTTCTCAAGGTTCCACAAAAACCTGACGTCAGCATGTGGAGATGTATGCAGAAAATAATAATGGTAAGCAATAAAAAAAGTATCTACACAATTGTGGCACATTTCTCAAGGTTCCACAAAAACCTGATGTCAGAATTTGGAGATGTATGCAGAAAATAATAATGGTAAAAAATAAAAAAAAGTATCTACACAATTGTGGCACATTTCCCAAGGTTCCACATAAACCTGACGTCAGAATGTGGAGATGTATGCAGAAAATAATAATGGTTAACAATAAAAAAAAGTATCTACACAATTGTGGCACATTTCTCAAGGTTCCACAAAAACCTGACGTCAGAATGTGGAGATGTATGCAGAAAATAATAATGGTTAACAATAAAAAAAGTATCTACACAATTGTGGCACATTTCTCAAGGTTCCACAAAAACCTGACGTCAGAATGTGGAGATGTATGCAGAAAATAATAATGGTTAACAATAAAAAAAGTATCTACACAATTGTGGCACATTTCTCAAGGTTCCACAAAAACCTGACGTCAGAATGTGGAGATGTATGCTGAAAATAATAATGGTAAGCAATAAAAAAAAAGTATCTACACAATTATGGCACATCTCTCAAGGTTCCACAAAAACCTGACGTCAGAATGTGGAGATGTATGCAGAAAATAATAATGGTTAACAATAAAAAAAGTATCTACACAATTGTGGCACATTTCTCAAGGTTCCACAAAAACCTGATGTCAGAATTTGGAGATGTATGCAGAAAATAATAATGGTTAACAATAAAAAAAGTATCTACACAATTGTGGCACATTTCTCAAGGTTCCACAAAAACCTGATGTCAGAATGTGGAGATGTATGCTGAAAATAATAATGGTAAATAATAAAAAAAAAGTATCTACACAATTGTGGCACATTTCTCAAGGTTCCACAAAAACCTGACGTCAGAATGTGGAGATGCATGCAGAAAATAATAATGGTAAAAAATAAAAAAAAAGTATCTACACAATTATGGAACATTTCTCAAGGTTCCACAAAAACCTGACGTCAGAATGTGGAGATGTATGCAGAAAATAATAATGGTAAAAAATAAAAAAAAAGTATCGACACAATTGTGGCACATTTCTCAAGGTTCCACAAAAACCTGACGTCAGAATGTGGAGATGTATGCAGGAAATAATAATGGTAAAAAATAAAAAAAAAGTATCTACACAATTATGGCACATTTCTCAAGGTTCCACAAAAACCTGACGTCAGAATGTGGAGATGTATGCAGAAAATAATAATGGTAAAAAATAAAAAAAAAGTATCTACACAATTATGGCACATTTCTCAAGGTTCCACAAAAACCTGACGTCAGAATGTGGAGATGTATGCAGAAAATAATAATGGTTAACAATAAAAAAAGTATCTACACAATTATGGAACATTTCTCAAGGTTCCACAAAAACCTGACGTCAGCATGTGGAGATGTATGCCGAAAATAATAATGATAAACGATAAAAAAAAGTATCTACACAATTATGGCACATTTCTCAAGGTTCCACAAAAACCTGACGTCAGAATGTGGATATAAATGCAGACAATAATAATGGTAAATAAAAAAAAAGTACCTACACAATTGTGGCACATTTCACATCTGAAAGGGAAATATTGTGTCAAAATCAAGTTCAAAACAAGTATATCAGCATAGTAGTAAAACCTATGACACCTAACCCATATACAAGGCTTTAAAAACCTCTCTATTTCTGCCTGAATGTCCAGTTAGGACACAGTGACCAAGTGTGAACAGATATTAAAACAAAGACACTATGGAGTTTTGAGTAAAAACTTAACCAGCTGGAAGAGATGATGTTGGATTTGTTATTATTCACAAGATGAATCCTATTCATGTGGAACAAGCCCACAGGAACCACTGGCTTGAAATTCAAGCTCCCGAAGAACTGGTGTTCATCTGAAAGTCACAGATGGTAACAGGTCAACAGAAGAGGTCAGTTATTAAAAAAAAGAAAAAAGTAAAAAGTAACAAATAATCAAACTGTAAGGGAAGAAGTGGTGTCTATTTCACAACATTACACCTAATTCACAAATGCATTTACATTACTGATACTGACATTTACACTTGAATGCAAAAAATTCCACAACTGGAAAAAGAAAAAAAAAAGTTCACAGCCAACGCAGCCATGTTGGAAGGAATGCAACTCACAAAAGAAAAAAAAACAGATAAAGTGATACAGAAAATATTCCCTTCACAGAAAGGTATATGATATTCAGTGACCTAGCCTCTTCTGGTAAATGGAAAATGATTTTAATATTTCATAAAAAGCTTATAAATAAAGATTAAACTTAGCATAAACCACCAGAGAGGCTAATGGTTACGTATGAAGGTCCACAAAAACCAGACCTCTGAATGTGGAACCATGCAACTGACAAGAAGGGTGAACAGACCAAAATATGTGCAAAAATAAAGCTTTTTAATCATGGCCTTGTTTAAACTTGGCTGGAGATAGACTGGTACGAATTACCATACCAATGGTGGACAGGCCACCCCTTCTCTCGTTTCTGGATGGCCAATGGTGGACAGGCCACCCCTTTTCTCATTTCTGGAACGAAAATACACAGTCAAAATCAAGTTCACCAAACAACTGTCAGCAAAGAGATGATGGTTAGATTTGTACAGGTCTACTGATATGCCAAAAAGGGGATGGAATCTATTTCACAGCACTAAACCTATTTCAGTAATGTATTTGCAATCTAAATATTGCCATTCACACCCAAATGCTTCAAAGCAAAGCACAACAGAGCCTCCAAGGGCTGTGGGTCATCAGGAATAGGGTTTGCTGGTAATGATTCAAGAGATTCAACCCTTACCAGCAAAGCTGATGTCATCGGACAGCATAACGACTCAGGCACAGCACAGCACATCACAGCACTGCAAGCAGCAGGTCACATGACGAAAGAGCTGCTGTCCTTGAACAAATGAGCCGAGAACTTGCATTGTAAGTGCAATGCTTCCTCAATAATGGGACTGGCCATAGGATTTTTTAAAGGCAAAAATTGCACACCTGGAAAAAGAATTAAGCACTTCACAATCATGTTGGAAGGAATGAAACTGTCGAAAAAAAAAAAAAAAAAACGACAAACAGTGATAGAGAAAATACTCCTCTAAATCATTAATATGAATGGACAGCTATTACTACCCACACTGCACAAGGAAAGGTATGACATTCATTGACCTTGACTCTTCTGATGAATGGAAAATTATTTTCATATTTACTGAAAAGCTTATGAATCAAAATTAAACTTAGCACAAATCGTCAGACAGGCTAACGGTCAGGTAACAAGGTCCACAAAGAGCAAACATCAGAATGTGGAACCGTGCAATTGATAACAAGGGTGAACAGACCAAAATATTTGCAAAAATAAAACTTTTTAATCATAATCACCACTGTTAGCAGAAAGGTCATCACTGCCTTATGTAAGCTTGGCTGGAGATGGGCTGGACAGGTCCCCTTCTTCTTCTCTCATTTCTGGAAGGAAAATACACAGTCAAAATCAAATTTACCAAACAACTGTTAGCAAAGAGATGATGATGTTAGATTTGTACAGAGTCTACTGATACTGTACACCAAAAGGGAGATGGAGTCTATTCCACAGCATTAAACCTAATTAAGTAAAGTATCTGCAATCTAAATATTGATATTCACACCCAATTGCTACAAAATAACAGCCTCACAGGGATGTGGGTCATCACAAATACGGTCTGCTGGTAATGATTCAAGAGATTCAACCCTTACCAGCAAAGCTGTTGTCATCAGACAGCATAACGACTCAGGCACAGCACTGCAAGCAGCAGGTCACTTGACAAAAGAGTTGCTGTCCTTGAGGAAATGAGTCGAGAACTTGCAGGAGTCTCCTCCTTGTGCTTACTTGTCAATCACCCATTCAGGCAATTGGCTTTGAAAATCAGAAGAAGAAAGTTCAATACAACAAACTTGAACTGAACTTTTGATGACCACGGGACGAGGAAACAAATGCACTGAAAGTTTTTCCACTTTCAATTGTCACAAAAAAGGGAGTCAAGAAAAATCATTTTTTAATCAAAATAATTAAATTGAATATTAATTTTAAGAAACCACAAGACTTTAAACTCTGCTTGTGTTTAAGCAGACGGCCAAATATAAATTTCAAATAATCTCAATACTGACTTCAACAAAAAGTTAAAAAATAATCCTGAAACAAAAAAGGCAATAAAAAATAATCCTGAAACAAAAAAGGTAATAAGAAATAATCCTGAAAAAGGCAATAAAAATTAATGCTGAAAAAAGGAAATAAAAAATAATCCTGAAAAAGGCAAAAAATTATCCTGAAAAAGGCAACAAAAAAATACTCCTGAAAAAGGCAATGAAAAATAATCCTGAAAAAGTCAACAAAAAATAATTCTGAAAAAGGCAATAAAAAATAATCCTGAAAAAGGCAATAAAAATTAATCCTGAAAAAGGCAATAAAAAATAATCCTGAAAAGAGGCAATAAAAAATAATCCTGAAGCAAAAAAGGCAATAAAAATTATCCTAATACAAAAAAGACCATAAAAATTATCCTGGACCCAAAAAAAGTCAATAAAAAATAATCCTGAAACAAAAAGGCAATAATAAATAATCCTGAAACAAAAAAAGCAATAAAAAATAATCCTGAAACAAAAAAAGGAAATAGAAAATATTCCTAAAAGAGACAAAAAGCAATAAAAAATAATCCTGACACAAGAGGGGCCATACAAAATAATCCTACAAAAACAAAAATACAAAATACTCCTGAAACTAAAAGCATTACAAAATAATCCTGACACAGAAAAGGTAAAACAAAATAATCCCGTAATAAAAAATTATCCTAAAACGAAAAAGAGCATTATTATGGAAATAATCATTAGGTCTTCTCAAATGCCAGCTTAATAGAAGCTAGTTCATTCACTCAATTCAATTCCATTAAAAAAATATACTGAGATATATATACATATACATCAAATGGGGTGTATCAGCTATAATGGTACACCCTCCATACCATTTAACAATACACCATTCACATTCCAGAATTACTTATTCCAATAAAATTGGGAAACTTCTACATAACTCTTGGAACAATTTCATAACTCTTGGAACCACATTATTGTTAGGCAAATAACTGTACCAACATTTCTATCCCTTAATTCTGAAAGTTTAGTACAATGTAATAATACATACTGACATATGTATAAGAGTTTGGCTAGTTACATAATTTGCACAAAAAATTATCATCATCACCAACCTAGTAAAACAAGACCACCTTTACTCATAATACAGATGGGTCTGGAACACTTTCTGACGTTCCACGTCTAACCAATACTTGTTCTATTATTTACAAGTATTTATAGAAACTACTGTACTATACTCCTACTAATGTTACTGTCTACAAGACTACTACATCCTGATTTTTCCTCCTCTATTCTCTCGTTCCAGGCCGTTCCTTTTCCTGGATGGAAACCTTCCTGGCATTCCTGCCCGTGGGTGTGAGAATCCTCGGGTATCCTGCAAAGCAAGGAAGTATTAGAGAGGTGTATAGTGTCCAGAGGCTTTAGGAAATCAAGAACTAAGAATTCACTGATGGAGATTCAGTTTACTTTACTTCCCATACCTTATCTTCTCTTCTCCTGATGTGTCCATACTTCGTCAATCAGGGCTTCCTGGCCTCTTCATAATTCACACCACGACTTCACAACTTCTCGAAAGTTCAGCTTCCTGAAACATGTCGGGTGATTAGACTGAATTCATCCTTGCACTGATGCATTTCAAAAAAGCAAAACAGATTTAGGGTATGACTAATACACCTCACAGGGTAAGCTGAAGGTATTGCTATGGAAATTAGTTAAATTTTTTTTTTTTTTATTTAGCAGTTTACTTTTTCGTTTCTAATAACTAATCTCTTCTTACTGTATTTCCTATTATCTGTTACTTTCAAATGAACACCATAACATTCTTTGGAGGCTTGAATTTCAAGACAATGGCCCCTGTGGGGTTGTTCCACATGATTAGAGTTCAATTTCTGAACCTACAAAAGCCCCCAACCCTTACCTGCTTCATTCAAGTCAGCGGGCAGCATAACGACTCGGGCACAGCAGGGCACTGCGGGCAGCAGCAGCAGCAGCAGGCCAGCTGTCAAGAGCCAAGAACTTGCAGTTTTCCTCTTGGCCTTGGGTAAGGCTACAATCTGCTCTGGATATAAGCAGCAAATCCTGCAAAAAAAGGAAGTATTAGAGAGGTGTATAGTGGCCAGAGGCTTTAGGGAATCAAGAACTAAGAATTCACTGATGGAGCTTCAATTTACTTTAGTTCCCATACCTTAGGATCCAGCTGCGAGAGACTAAATTTTAGGGGGGGTTCTCTTCTCCTGATGTGTCCATACTTCGTCAATCAGGGCTTCCTGGCCTCTTCATAATTCACACCACAACTTCACGAAACTTCAGCTTCCTGAAACATGTCAGGTCATTAGACTGAATTCATCCTTCCATTGATGCATTTCAAAACGGCAAAAGAGATTTGGGGTATGACTAATACCCCTCACAGTCAAGTCAATTTTAGGAACACAAACACCTGACTTGGGCCATAGACCTTGGGTAAGCTGAAGGTATTGCTATGGAAATTAGTTCATTAATTTTTTTTTATTTAGACGTTTACTTTTTCTTTTCTAATAACTAATCTCTTCTTACTGCATTTCCTATTATCTGTTACTTTCAAATGAACACCATAATATTCTCTGGAGGCTTGAATTTCAAGACAATGGCCCCTGTGGGGTTGTTCCACATGATTAGAGTTCAATTTCTGAACCTACAAAAGCCCCCAACCCTTACCTGCTTCATTCAAGTCAGCGGGCAGCATAACGACTCAGGCACAGCAGGGTACAGCAGGCAGCAGCAGCAGGCCAGCTTTCAAGAGCCGAGAACTTGCCGTTTTCCAAAGGCGCCCCCATCAACAGCCTCTTCAGAATGAGTTCTGAAACTGCTCCCCAAACACTCACACACACATGCAAATGAAAAGAAAAATATTATTTCTTGACCTCAAAATATGACAGTTCCCCCACCAGAGGTAACATTCTTTTTAAAGGAAAAAGGGGAATTAATCGAAAGCAAAAATCTAATCAAAATCGACTTGCACTGTATATTACTTTGAAAGAAACCACGAGAATTGAATCTTGCTTGGCAAGAATGCAAAACAAGATGTCAACTAATCT
Source organism: Macrobrachium rosenbergii (assembly GCA_039081455.1). Classification (NCBI taxonomy): domain Eukaryota; kingdom Metazoa; phylum Arthropoda; class Malacostraca; order Decapoda; family Palaemonidae; genus Macrobrachium; species Macrobrachium rosenbergii. The sequence goes on along the minus strand of JANJGK010000044.1, from coordinate 998,479 downwards.
TTACTTCTTAGAACAAAGGCAAAACAATATAATCCTGAAAAGAAAATAACAATATGATCCTGAAAAGAAAATAACAACATAATCCTGAAAAGAAAAGTTATAGTTATTATTGTGGAAAGGCCAAGGGTACACTTTTACCCCTTGCTTAAAGAGGCAACTACCCTGATGTTTTTATAGTGCAAAAGTGGGCGTTTAATCAATGCATGTGCATTACATATACATAAATTACATACTTTACTTACAATTCAATGTTTTCATACCTTGTGTATTCGAATAGGAACAAAATGCACTTCCATTAACGATGAAAGAGCAAATGAACAGACACAGAACTGACTCACTGGCCAAATGCTGTCACACTGTGGGCACAAGGACATTGGTGCTGACAGCCACTCTTTGTCACTGTGCATGAACCAGGCCCAGGAGCTGGCAGAAACCTTTGTCACTGTGAGGGCTAAAAAGTACCCCCGGTATTGTGGTAATAGGCCCAGGTTTTAGGTCACATATGGGAGGAAGGAACCGATTCGTGCTCCCGGCTCCCCTTATGTTTAAAAAACGCTTTGCCACCTTTACCACACCTTGAGTACGCACTTTCTCTCCAGTGCCTTTACACTTTCTCTCCAGTGTGGCCAGAGGTACGCAACCCCTGGTCATGAGTTCCTAAGCTCTCTCACTTTCAAGGAACCAAGAAGCCCAAGGCGCCGACAGGCACGAAATGGCACACCTTCTCACTAAGCAAGGGTACGAAATCCTTACTGCAAGGGCCGAAGCCGTTGCTAATTCTGTCAGCTGAGCGCGCAATGCCGTCTCCAAAGCGGGGCATACGTAGTACACGTTTACTCACGTGTAGTTCCGTAAACCAGTTGCTGGCTAGCAATTACTTTAATAGCTCTAATGATGTGGGGTTACGTGGTCCCATGGCAACCCATTTAATCGGGCCCTCGTTCAATACGACGCATGTGGGGGTACGAATCCCTTGGTGCACAAGGCACCCTTGACCACAGCGAGGGTACATAGTCACATCGTGTTAACACTTTCTCTCCAGTGTCCCAGAGGTACGAACTCCCTGGTGCTGACAGCTTTTTTTCTCTCTCATTGTGAGGGCACTAAGCCTGTGGTCCTGCTCGGCACTTGCACAGAGAGCAAACATTTCTACCAGAGCCCAGGACTGTTCCAAGCACAGTTACACAGTGTCGACCAGTGCCAAGGACACTTGCACCACACGTACACATACCCACATAAACACACACACAAACAGTCTCTCTCTCTCTCTCTCTCTCTATTAAGCATTGTGTCTGTTTCCCTGTAGGAACAAATGTACGGCATGCGTAGTTTTTGTATCGCGTAGGAACAAATGCACAATACCATACAGGCTAATGATGGTATACAGATAAAACAATAACGGCAGGCGTAGTTTTTGTATCGCGTAGGAACAAATGCACAATACCGTACAGGCTACTGATGGTATACAGATACACAAAACAATAAAAAAGACAGTTCGTGGCACACCGTTCACTTACAAAGGTCCATCTTACCTGACCAACTGTTTACTTATAAAGCGGGTTCATCCTACCAGAACCAAGTACAGTATTGTACTGCTGACTCCTCCAAGTTTCCTGACCACAACCTGATAATGCTACCTAACCTAGACCTTTAGAGGCTCCAAGGATATTTTAAAAAGGAAATGATTGTCAATACTTAGCTTGCATCTAGCTGCTTCCTTCTCGCTCTCTCTCTCCATCCTACCGTCCAGTCTAACCATAGCTGCTGCTGCTGCGCCAGATTTAACCTGAAATGATTAGAATCACTGACTTAACTTGAAATTATTGGAATCCCACACTTCACCTGAAATGATTAGAATCACAGACATAACCTGAAATGATATGAATCAGACTTAATCTGAAATGATTTGAATCACAGACTTTACCTGAAATGATTTGATTCACAGACTTGACCTGAAATGATTAGAATCCCAGACTTAACCTGAAGTGATAAGAATCCCAAACCTAACCTGAAATTACTAGAATCACTGTACTGTATAAGGAATGACTCCATAACCAAACACATAGAGTAACACCTGACAAGAAAATTCTATTAAAAACATGTCTTGCTTTAACTTAAATTCGCTAATTGTTCTTCAAACGGAGAAACAAGCAAGGCCCAAACTTCGTAGATGTCAGGACAAGATAAAATTGACTGCCAAGAGTTAGAATAAATTGGATTATTTTAATATAAACCTGAAAATTTCCACTTAAAGAACTCTCTCTGAACAAGATGGAAAACAGTCCATTTAACCCACACTCACTATGGTGACCTTAAATTTTAATTGACTCTTGAGGTAAGCAAACATTTACTTTTGTGTTTTTTTCCTCAACAGGAATGCATCTATAATGCTGAATTATTTGTTAGTTGGTTACTGTACCCTTCATGCCTAATTAAGTACAGTATGATATAAAATTCTGTATATACAGTAAAGAAAGGGTGCTTGATTATACCACCAAACAGGGAAGCCAATTTAGGCCAATGGGCAGGCGCTAGGACCTATGAGGTAATTCAAAACTGAGAGAGAAATTGACAGTAAAGGTGGTTGTAAAGTTGTAGCAGAAGGAAGGTTGAGGAAAGTAAGACGGAAGAAAGATAATATGAAGGAGGGTAGAGTAGAAGAACCTCAAGTAAAGCCTACAATACACTGCATGAGGTTCACTGTTGGCACTAGCCCCTTGCAAGGAAACATGGTACAGAGGCTATGTGGCATCAAGGGCCTTATGTCCCAGAGTCCTTAAGCTCGGGAATGATCTGCACTGCCGTGGGTTAAGTTACAGAATCCTTTAGGGTTGGATGCAGTGGTGTGGCTGTTGGGGGCCTGGGCTCCCCACTCAGATGCTTGGCCCCCCCTACTGGGTCCCCCACCTGAAATTCCCTTTGTAGCTAAACTTTAACCCCTTGGTGGTCAAAAGTAGGATTACAGTTATATATAGGTTTTTAACACGGAGTTTGTTCAAGATATTTTGACCCAACTTAATGTTATCAACTCAAGTATGAAGTGATTGAAACTATAGTTACAGTTTTGAATAAATGCTATGCAATTTGCTACTGCTGCTTAAGAGTTCATTTCCCTGGAGAGGAGATGAAGAGGAGGAGAATGGGATAGGTTGAATTCTGAAGAGATTTTGGAGGGTCAAAAGTCTTTTGTGTTATTGATGATATTCACTTTTTTCTATATTTCTATATTTCCATGACAAGGATATTATACTATAGTTGAAAATTAAAACTTGATAACAGAAATTAGGCTAGTGTTGAATATAAGGTTGTGAGGACATTTACATTACAGTACTTGATACAACTGCATAGAGTAAGGGCTGAAAATTAATTGAAAACTGAGCTCTGTAATTTCAAATACAGGTTTACTAATTACTAATTCTGTTATTTTCCTTCATTCACATGGATACATAGATTCGAGAACAGTATATTTTACTAATTACAGAATTGGCACATTAGTTTTGTGTCATTCTCTTAGGCCCCCACAAAATATATCTTGGCCCCTGCTACACCACTGCTTGGATGCGGGCCAACTGCCAGTTGAGGGTTATGTGATCATAACCAACAGGACAACAGGTGAATTAAGACGATACTTGGTCAGGGAGAAAGCTACATTCCAGCCTGGTATATCATGGTTCCTCAAGCATGGAGTACAGAAATATGGGCACATGAGAGTAGTCAATTTGGAAATTCTGTCTTGAAGTACAAAAGCAGCTACAAAAAGGTGCTGTAACCCCCAGCAAGAGAAAGGTACTATAAACCCCCCCAGCAGGAGAAAGGTACTGAAACCCACAGCAGGAGAAAGGTATTGTAACCCCCCAAGAGCTGTTGGCTTTAGCAATTAACTAAAGATTGTCATTAATCAATAACATTACAATAATAATAACTACTGATTCTACTTCTACCTAACTTGACACTTAGACCAACAGGAGCTCATGAGCAGTAAGTCTGCCTCCTTAATAATAATAATAATAATAATAATAATAATAATAATAATAATAATAATAATCACTTGAAACATTTCTACAAAATTTGACACTTAGACCACAGGAGCTAAAGAGCAGCGTGTGTGGCCCCAAATAATAATAATAATAATAATAATAATAATAATGATAATAATAATAATAATAATAATAATAATAATAATAATCACCACTGGATATATTTCTTCCAAATTTGATGCTTAGACCATAGGAGCTAATGAGCAGTATGGGTGCGCCTAAATAATAATAACAATAATAATAATAATAATAATAATAATAATAATAATAATAATAATAATAATAATAATAATAATCATTGGGTATATTTCTACCAAATTTGATGCTTAGACCATAGGAGCTAAAGAGCAGTATGGGTGCCCCTAAATAATAATAATAATAATAATAATAATAATAATAATAATAATAATAATAATAATAATAATAACAATAATAATAATAATAATAATAATAATAATAATAATAATAATAATAATAATAATGAACCAAACAAAAACTTTCAGTTTTCTTCTGAAGATGGAAAGAAACCCACAAGATTCTTGTGTATAACTTGTTTACTGATAAATATTTACATATTACTTTGATCTCGAGCACTTTCAAGTCCTAACTGTGACCCTTTTTCAAGAGATGAGGTAGTCAGGCCTTGAACCAGCCTGACTACCTCATCTCTTGAAAAAGGGTCACAGTTAGGACCTGGAAGTGCTCGAGATCAAAGTAATATGTAAATATTTACCAGTAAACAAGTTATACTCAAGAATCTTGTGGGTTTCTCTTTCCAATAATAATAATAATAATAATAATAATAATAATAATAATAATCACTGGATATATTTCTACCAAATTTGATGCTTACACCATAGGAGCTAAAGAGCAGTATGGGTGCCTCTAAATAATAATAATAATAATAATAATAATAATAATAATAATAATAATAATCACTGAATACATTTCTACCAAATTTGATGCTTAGACCATAGGAGTTAAATACCAGTATGGGTGCCCCTTAATAATAATAATAATAATAATAATAATAATAATAATAATAATAATAATAATAATAATAATAATAGTCATTGAATATATTTCTACCAAATCTGATGCTTAGACCATAGGAGCTAAAGAGCAGTATGTGTGCCCCTAAATAATAATAATAATAATAATAATAATAATAATAATAATAATAATAATAATAATAATAATAATAATAATAATAATCACCACTGGATATATTTCTACCAAATTTGATGCTTAGACCATAGGAGCTAAAGAGCAGTATGGGTGCCCATAAATATAATAATAATAATAATAATAATAATAATAATAATAATAATAATAATAATAATAATAATAATAATAATAATAACTGAATACATTTCTACCAAATTTGATGCTTAGACCATAGGAGTTAAATAGCAGTATGGGTGCCCCTTAATAATAATAATAATAATAATAATAATAATAATAATAATAATAATAATAATAATAATAATAATAATAATAATAATCACTGAATATATTTCTACCAAATTTGATGCTTAGAACACAGGAGCTAAAGAGCAGTATGTGTGCCCCTAAATAATAATAATAATAATAATAATAATAATAATAATAATAATAATAATAATAATCAATGAATATATTTCTACCAAATTTGACACAGACCACAGGAGCTCATGAGCGGTATGTCTACCCCTTAACAATAATAATAATAATAATAATAATAATAATAATTCAATACTTTTACAAACTGAATTATATTAATGGTCATGCCACGGCCCATGTAACTTTAACCACGGCCCGGTGGTGGCCTGTCCTATATCGTTGCCAGAAGCAGACATTAAAAAGTACAAACAAAAAGTGCGGACAGAACACGTGCGGACAGAAATTGCACGCAGAAAAAGTGCGGACAGAAAAATGTGGCCCGAAAAAGTGCGGTCAGAAAAGTGCATACAGTAAAAATGGACACAAAAAAGTGCGGACAAAAAAGTGCGGACAGTAAATAGTGCGGACTGAAAACGTGCGGACAGAAAGTGCTGGCAGAAAAAGTGCGGACAGAACGAAAAAGTGCAGATAGTGTAAGTCGAACAGTAAAAAGTGCGGACAAAAAAGTGCGGACAGTAAAAATTACGGACAAAAAAGTGCGGACGGAATAAAGTACAGGAAAAAGTGCGGACAGAAAAAATGCGGACATAAAGCGTGCGGACATAAAACGTGCGGACGGAAAAAGTGCGGACAAAAAAGTGAGGACAAAAAACCTGCGGATAGGCGAACTGCGGACAGAAAACGCGCGGACAGAACACACGCGGATAGGAAAAGTGCGGACAGAAAAGAGCCCGGACAGAAAAAGTGCGGACAAAAAGAATAATGCCGATTTGGCCAAGAAACTTACCGAGGGAACTGAATCGACTACGACACCCTGACTTGATCCAACTAAAACCCGCCTTGAATCGACTCGAGGGAATTGAATTGACGCGATGTAAATAGCAATTCAGAAGGAACAAATGACGGGGAATTGAATGGAAACGACGAAAACATAAACTCAAAAGGAATAAACGACTAAAAAAAGACTTTAGAAAATCATTTCTCTCACACGAAACCCGCGTCCCAACATGTCCGCCTTGCTTGTTGCTAGGATCACTAGGCAACAACGCCAAGATGTTTCTCCAGCTGCCGGGCCGATGGCAGTCATCACAACCTTTATAATATCATATAACTACAACCTTCCACTTCAAATACTCACGGGAAATGTAAAGATGTGACGTCTGGTTGTGTCGCCGTCATCGAATTTATCGAGACGTTTGCGCCCGTCGTGGTCTCTTATCAGTTCCCGCCAAGTTTGTCCGGTTGTTACGGGGACCACGCGGCAACTGAAGATACCGCGTATAAGCGCGGCAATATAAAACATACGAGCATCGGACTCTACGACGCAACAAGGAATTAAAGTCTATTTTACGACGTGAAAGGAACAGAATCGTAGTCTACGATGGAGGTTAAAAAAGGATTCAATACTGAACACGATCAAAACATTGCGTTACTTATATACTGAGCAACTCTGGGCAATAATTACCTTTACGATCTCGAACGCGACTAGATTTCTCTTGCGCGTTAATGCCGCCGTATTCTTTGCTTGGCTTCATTATATACTGTACACATTTCGTGCGTCATACATTTTATACGTTTCATACATTAATTACGTTGTAGAATTACGCTCCCTTCGCCCTCCCAACCCCCTTCACCAAACAGCTTCCTAAATGCCTGCGTGATTTGTCTTGCACATATATACGAGACGACGGAAAATGAATTATATGAATTGCGGAAAAGTCGCAATACGTATATCATACATTTTATACGCATTACACATTAATTACGTTGTAAAATAACGATACGAATATACAGTCAACTCATAAAATACAGGAAAGATCGTAAAAGGCAACGTGGCAGATAGATTCTAAAATGTGTAAACAAAAACTATGAGCTGAAGTACTACACAAATAGGCCTAAGTGATATACATTGCTTATGAATTATACTCGGCGCTTTCTTCGCCTGCATGTATATGTGTGTCTGTGTGTTTTAATACATTAATTTTGAAACAGAATATTGATAGTATGTATGAAATATACATTTCACAAGATTTGTAAAAAAAAAAAAACTTAATCACAGTATTTCACTTTCTAAATTTGTCAAATGTAGCCAAAGCATGACTTTATTTCTCCTTTTTTTTTTGCTAGGGAAATCGTCTATAGGGTATCCAGAGAGAGAGAGAGAGAGAAAGAGAGGGAGAATTATTTGGATCATAATATTTTAATATTAATAAACTAGAAAACGAGAGTCTGGTTTAAATACCTCTAACCTGATGGGGTCTGCTTGCGTGTGTGTGTGGCTAGACCAATATATTCCTAGAGTGTGTGTGTGTGTGTGTATGTAGACCAGTGTATTCCTAATGTGTGTGTGTGTGTGCGCGCGCGTTCTAGTGTGTGTATGCAGACCAGTGTATTCCTAGTTTGTGTGTGTGTGTGTGTGTGTGCGCGCGCGTTCTAGTGTGTGTATGCAGACCAGTGTATTCCTAGTTTGTGTGCGTGTGTGTGTGTGTGTGTGCGCGCGCGTGTGTGTAGACCAGTGTATTCCCGTATTCGAACAGAAGCCATGAGGTAGTGGGAGTGGGTCTTAACGTTGGTTTGTGTGTGTGTGAGTGTGTGTGTGTGTTTAGGGAACGGGGGTGGGTGGGTTTTGCCCTCTAGAGAACATATGCGTCCCCTGGGCAGTAAATGCAGCAAACATCAAGAGGGACCCCTGTAACTTGACCTTTAGGCCTAGAGGCTCAAATGACCACTCACATAGGCATTCCCTGTCATTCCCTATTAGTAGGGGAAACAAAACGCTTTTGTGGAGAGAGGAATAAAAGAGAGGACTGGAATTCTGTGAAACCTGAGGTTTTCGTAATTTCATCCAAATCAGTGTCCTAGTTCTTTTAAGGGCATGAAAACATCTTGGGCAGACTGATGGCGATAGCGCCCACCACACCTCGTCGTGCCCCAAAAATACGGTCCGTTTTGACTTTTCACACCACAACCACTTAACCATGCGTATGAATATTTCAAAATGAAACCAAAGACGGTAACCATTTCGGTAACGGTAAATTTTAATATGGTTTCAGAATGACTTACGTACTACAGTATATTTAGGAGACTTAATATATATATATATATATATATATATATATATATATATATATATATATATATATATATATATATATATATATATATATATATATAGATAAAATATATAAAATAGTAGGCCTACCCCAATAAAATTGTTGGTAGTATTATTCTTGGCCAGTCATATGTACTAGCGCCTGAGCAGTGTAAAATGAGCGACTTATACAGAAAATGTTCAAAGAAATCGGCCTCCGGAGGAAAAAAAAAAAAAGAAATCCAAACAAAATCAATATCAATTTCAATTTATTTCACATTAAAAAAACGTAGCAAGCTTCCGTTAAAATGAAGAGTAATTAATTAATTGATACAGATGTAGGCCTCTCGTATCTTTTCAGGCCTAATGAACTTTTACATGTCCAACAAAACCTGTAGACTGAAATCTATTTTCCGGGAAAAACTCAAAAAGAAAAAGGAAACTAGGCCTATTATACTTCCTTCTACATGTCCAAGAAAACCTGTAGACTGAAGTCTATTCCGTGAAAGATAATCAAAACATCTAGGCCTAATGCACTTCTTCTTGCAAGTCTAAGTAAACTTGTCGAGTGAATATTCGTAACAATACCGAGTGAAATCCATAACAAAATATATAATAAAACTAGCAGAAACAAAATTACTTAGAACAACGAGCAAAACATTTGAGATTACGCTGTGTACTAAGAAATGGAAACGTAAAATTGACGTGTATTGTAAATTATCGTCAAATTAGATATTGTAAAAGTATTGTACAAATCTTAATAGAGAGAGAGAGAAAAGTAAGGGTTCCTCACCACCCGTAGCTTCTATACAACAGAGCTTTCTTGTCCTTTTATTATAAATATAACAGACTGCTTAGTGTGTAGCCTGACATGTGTAATTTTTATAGGTGTTTTATCACTCACTTATATATTTATAATAAAAGGACAAGAAACCATTTACAGATGTGACATACTCATTTGTGCTCTGGAGTGAGATTTTCAACCTTATGGTACCGGGACGTAAGGAAGAAAATTCTCTGATACAGACGCTGCACCTGGTTCAACGTTGTCATGGGAGAGAGAGAGAGAGAGAGAGAGAGAGAGAGAGAGAGAGAGAGAGAGAGAGAGAGAGAGAGAGAGAGAGAGATTTACGACTGCGTTACTGGCGCCGTAATAAAATTTAATAGGTAACTTTAAATATGCGTAAATAAATTTAAAAGGGATTTCATATAGGAAATATCCAATATATAATTTATATATATATATGTTTATAGATTTAATCATATCAGAAAATTCACATTTTTTCCTGTTCTAATAATCGATCTGCTTTCTGTATTTCCTGCTACCTTCTGATAATAATAATAATAATAATAATAATAATAATAATAATAATAATAATAATAATAATAATGTCTGGTTTTATCGGCGCTGCCAAGTACTAAATTCATCTTATCTCACTCCAATCTATGATATTTTTCCCAACAATTTTTTGGCATAGGTATTTCGCAACGCCCGACAAAACCACACTTTATTATTATTATTATTATTATTATTATTATTATTATTATTATTATTATTATTATTATTATTATTATTATTGAACAAGCCACCCACAGGGGCCACTGACTTGAAATTTAAGCTCCCAAAGAAAAACAAAGAGGTAAAAATGTATTGAATAGAATTGCATTGAATATAATAACTTAGGCCAAAGGCCAACCGCTGGGACCAATGAAATCATTCAGCGCTGAAACGGAAATTGACAGTAAAAGGTTTGAAAGGTGTAACAGGAGGAAAACCTCAAAGCAGTTACACTATGAATCAACTGTCAGGAGAGGGTTGAGGAAAGTAAGATGAAAGAAAGAGAATGTGAAAGGAGGTACAGTAAAAGGAACGAAAGTATCTCATATATTTTATGTTCACTGGATGAGATATTTTCTTTTTTTTTTTAATAAAAGATAAGTGCTGCGCGTACTTATCTTTCATAAAATTTGAAAACACGTTGGTAAAGGTTATTTAATTCGTTATGCATTTCCTCAGTCGTATTATTATTCTTATGGCAGTCTCATCAGAGAGAGAGAGAGAGAGAGAGAGAGAGAGAGAGAGAGAGAGAGAGAGAGAGAGAGTCAAATTCAATACACTTTATCCCATTAAAAATAGCTATTAAACTTCTGTATTGAGTTAGTACTATAATTGTGATACTCTATATGAAGGTTCTTATACATAATGTACACTTTAGAAGGAGTTAATATCGCAATACAGTATTGGAAAATACATATATACCAGTGGTTCTCAATCTGGGGGGCGCCAGCAATTTCCAAGGGGGGGCACGAGCCCCAGGGAAAAATTGAAAATTCTCGAATTTTATTCGTTATTCTCATAACACGAGTCGCTAAGAAGCAGTGTCAAGTATCTCACTAATTCATTCCCAAAAGAATAAAAACACCTCTTTCTCTTTTTTTTTTTTAGTTTCCTTTAAATCTGGGAGGGAATTTTACTCGTAGATGCAAGGGGGAGGGAGGACGTGGAGGGAAGGACCTACTCTGGCCCGGTGGTAATCTACTGAATAGGCCTACTGTGCAGCAGTGCTGTAATCAGATAAGTAAACACAGCAAAACCGCACGATAGAACAGGCTTACACTTATCAGGAATAAAACTTAAAGTTAACAAAACCGATATATAATCAGTTCTAATACAAAAGCAATCGTTATATCAAGATCTTGGCTAAATTTTTTCACTGTTTAGCGCGCGTCACGAAACCGGTGGAGGTTTGTGGTGGCAAGGGAGAGAGAGAGATGGGCGGGAGATGGTCTGTCGGGCTGGGTGGGGGACCGGGGGGATCCCAGCTTCACCAGATGGCTGGCCTGCTCAGCCTCCTCACTGCCGCCTTCCATCAGTACATCTCTAGACTTTGTGCGAGAAGGATGTGGTTCCTTGGCTGAAACCCGGTGTGTAGGATGGTAATGTATTAAATGGCTTATATTGTTTCGTCACATATAGATACACCTTGTATGTATGTGTACATACATTGATATATATAATTTATATATGCATGCATACTGTATACATTATTTTGAGGAAGCTCGAGTGGTTCGTTCTCACGGTTAAAGAGAGAGAGGGAGGGAGAGAGATTCTCCCCACCCGCCCGTAGCTTCTCCCGAGAGTGTGTCTATAGGTGTTCATATTCAAATTATGACGCAGGAAATGTTTATGACTGAGAATACGATCGTGTAGGCCTGTGTATGTATGCATGTGGGCTATGTGTGTATGTATACGTATGTGTATGTACGTGCTCGTGACTACATGAAAATCATCCCTTAGACAATAACGTTATACATACTTGGAATAAGGAACGTACGAGAGGTCGTTACAAAAGAAGCTTCCACTTAAAGACGGCCAAATCTCTCTCTCTCTCTCTCTCTCTCTCTCTCTCTCTCTCTCTCTCTCTCTCTCAATACAAAATATGTATGTAACAATGACTATTACATGATGACTGAAAATATAAGCCTTGAATTTAAATGAACTCTTTATAAAGTTCAGCTCCCGTGACTTTTTTCGTTCTGAAATTCAAGTACCTCTCTCTCTCTCTCTCTCTCAAGGTCGAAGTATGGATTAATCTGTAGTCTTGTATAAAGGAATATTAGCAAAGCTATTCCCTACGTTTATCAAACAAAAGCCATTCTCCAAAGAATGTGGTACGTAGGGGCCGAACGATGGTGGGTTTGTTTGTCCCTTATTCTCGGGTCAACTTCCGAGGGATTAGCTGACCCACTCCCCCCCCCCAACCCCCACCCCGTCTCCTATGTCTCTCTGTTCCTTTCCCTCTGTTCCACTGCTGTCTGTCTGTTCTTTCTCGTCTGTATACGTGCATTTCACCGTTAGTTTTGTAGAAGTCTCGTGCTGGGAGTTGGTTACAAGTCTAGACCAATTATTATTATTATTATATATATTATAACAATGATAATTATTACTGATTACTGAATATTGCACCTTTGTAGACGTTCAATCATATTCTTGTTTCCACATTTGTTTTCGCTATGAATGAATGACATACGTAAGTGGCCACTTCATGCTTTAGGCCTCTCTCTCTCTCTCTCTCTCTCTCTCTCTCTCTCTCTCTCTCTCTCTCTCTCTCTCTCTGAAGGTCAAAATCATGGACTCTTCGTTGTAGAGGACAAATTGCCGAAGTTATATCACCCGATTATAAAAGAATAATGATTTCAAAGGTTATTATTAAAAAAAAAAAGTAGGATAGTTGTACTAAGGGATTAGCAGAATGTCCTCTCTCTCTCCCTAAATCTGTCTCCATCAATTCTCTCTCTCTCTCTCTCTCTCTCTCTCTCTCTCTCTCTCTCTCTCTCTCTCTCTCTCTCGGTATACTTTAGTATTAGCTGGGATTGTCATAAGCACGCTTAGGCGTAGACCTATAAAATCAACAGCTTCGCTCAGACATTTAATATCAGCATTATCATTATTATTTTACATATGATGTATAATAATCATGGGTATTGTATAATGAATATTGTATCCAGGATATGAAAGCAACTAGGCCTTAGTGCATTCGGGGGTGGGGAGGCCTGGCGTGGTCGGATGCCGGGGGGGGGGGGGGGGGCGAGTGTTTGCTACTCGCCTGCCTGGGGATTGTTCGGTGGCCTTCTCCCCCCTGTATCCCCCTGTTATCCATCCCCCCCCCCGCCCTAACACCCACATGACATCCATTACCCACTCCTTAACCGTATCGCTGGCCTCCCGCCCCTTATATCCCGCAGATACCCATCATTCCCCCCCCCCCCCGCCGATCCTTCTGGCTGTTCTCCCGCGTATACACCAAAGATACCCATCACCTCCCCACCTCCCCCAACATCCCACCTCCCCCTCCACCAACATTCCCCCTCCCAACTTTCCCCCTCCCAACTTCCCCCCCTCCACTAACATCCCCCTCCCCAACTTCCCTCTCCACCAATAACTTACTCCCCAGCTTCCCCAACCAACATCCCCCTCCCCCAACATCCCCCCTCCCCAACACCCCCCTCCCCAATTTCCCCCCTCCCCCAACCTTTCGCTCTTACCAAAATGTTTTTTTTTTTACTTTTTTTTTACCCGTTATCGCCTATATTGCCCCCATTAGGATAGTGTTGCCATCAGACGTTCCATCTTTATGCAGTGAGAGGGAGAAAGAAAGTATATTTTTGAGAATTACAGCGAGCAACGAATTGAGACAGGAAACAGACTAAAAAAAATTCCTTGTCTGTGACGTTCTCTCTCTCTCTCTCTCTCTCTCTCTCTCTCTCTCTCTCTCTCTCTCTCTCTCTCTCACTGTCTGTCTATCTATCTGTCTTTCTCACTGTCTGTCGGTTTTTCTAAGTATATAAAAATAATTCGGTATATTATTTCACCATTAGCTTCGTACAAAACGTGCGACAATTATTATTATTATTATTATTATTATTATTATTATTATTATTATTATTATTGTTCATTTGAACAATAATAATAATGAGCACGCATAGGTCTAGACTGATCAACTCATCTTCATTCAGACCCATATTTTATTATTATTTAGATAGATAGATAGATAGTTCTTTTTAGATATAGGCCTATGTATATTTACAATGTACACTTACGAAATGTAAATGTAAGATGACCGACGTAAACTGTAAATTAATTTATTGTTATGATATAAACCACGCAAAATTCGTAAAAAATAATAATGAGAAAAATTCCTTGTCCATTCGTTTTATCTGTATCAAAGAATAATTGCCTTTATATTTCTCTCTAAGAGATCGACAGTTGCCAATTTCAGTTTGAATTTGTTGCCCTTTACAACTGTCCCTAGTCTCTCTCTCTCTCTCTCTCTCTCTCTCTCTCTCTCTCTCTCTCTCTCTCTCTCTCTGTTTGTCTGTCTAAGTGCCGGTCATTTGTCCGCATTAACTTGTGTATGTGTCTGTATGTGTGTGTGTATAATTATACTCCCAGTCATGTATATTTTTTCCTACATAATAATTTGAATCCCTCAAAATTGTCGTAAATCAATCGAATTTTGACAAAAGACGCCCATATTAACTTGTGTTTGTGTGTGTGTATGTGTGTATGTGTTTGTGTGTGTAAGATCATACTCCCAGTCATGTATATTTCCAACGTAATAACTCGAATCCTTCGAAATTTCCGTCAAATCAATCGAATTTGGACAGAAGGAGACGTTCCAGAAAACCTAAAAGCCTAATTTGGCATCCATTTTTCACATACTCTTCTTCTTGTGCTGGATTCTCGTTTTGTAGGATTATAGGTGGCCTTATGCCAGCGATCTCGGTAAAGTATATTAGGGGAAAAGACTGGACTCTTAAAGATTCCTGTATTAAGTATAAAGCATTAAAAAGCCTGGGTCTAAAACGAATGAATAATAAATTCGTAATATAACTAGTTAAATTAGCTTAAAAAAGCGTCAGTGTAAATGGGGCTTAGAGAGAGAGAGAGAGAGAGAGAGAGAGAGAGAGAACCTGGATACAGTGGCCGAGTCATAACGGCTAAAGAATTTAAACGGAAAACGGTCACTATCGACCTTCTAGCTCCCTGAAATAAAGGCGAGAATTCTCCGTTATAAACCTTACGAGCGGTTAAGGATTTTTTTTATTTCTATACTTTTCTACTTTTATTACAATATATTTATACTTTTACGACTTTTTATTACAGTAATTTACACACATTTTGAAACGATATACATTTTTAAATGTGTAAGTTACGTTGACATTAATGAATATACATATTAAAATCTTTAAAATGGTAGGCTTAGAAAAGGTTGTTTGTCGCCTATTGGTGAGTCAGCTTCCAAGGGATTAGCTGGATGTTTTGACTCTCTCTCTCTCTCTCTCTCTCTCTCTCTCTCTCTCTCTCTCTCTCTCTCTCGCCGATATCAGACGTTATAATCGTCTGATATTGGCAGGAGAGAGAGAGAGTATTCCCCCCTTTAGCAACTATATAGGATCGTTAAAAGCAGGAATAGGCCTAGACCGATAAAATCAGCCTCGAACGCAGAGACACTGTTATTGTTATTATTATATTATTATTATTGTTATTATTATTATGAATTACAAGATTTTGTGACTGTTGAAAGCATTTAGCCACACGCTTTGTTTTTCATGATTCGAGTATTGCGTTTGGGCAGGAGACCTTTGTAGGGTGCGGGGGTGTGGGTGCTGTGTTTGCCCAGGGCACGTCCTTGTTCACTGGTCTCCCCCCCCCCCCCCAACCCTCCTCATCCCGCGTATATCTCTTGGGATACATTTCAGTCTCCTAACTTTCTGCCCTCACCATATACACTTTTTTTTTTTATGTTATCGCCAGCATTTTGTATGTTTCATTTGCGAGAGAGAGAGAGAGAGAGAGAGAGAGAGAGAGAGAGAGAGAGAGAGAGAGAGAGAGCGAGCCTGGAATGGACTTCAAATTAGTTAAAATTAAAAGACCGAAATCGGATGGGAATCTTGTCAGAGAGAGAGAGAGAGCCTGAGTGGACTTGAGATGATTTAAAATTAAACGACCGAAATCGTGTGGGAATCTTGTCTGAGAGAGAGATAGAGAGAGATTGGGGTTGGGGAGTTTCGTTAGCGTTGTTAATATTGAGAGAGAGAGAACAAACTATAATATAGTTTTGTTCTTTTAATATGTAAAATGGCGCTATTCATATGATATTCCAAGTCACCGTTGTTCTTATTAAGTAGGAATTGCTTCTGTCATTCGCTGAATCAGTTCATTTATTTGAATAAAAAAAAAGGTGTTTTGAATTATAAATGGCGGCGAATTTTGACTGGAATCCTCAACTGTTAAATTTTAATTATATGCTCAAATAAAGAAAAAGCTCTCTCTCTCTCTCTCTCTCTCTCTCTCTCTCTCTCTCTCTCTCTCTCTCTCAAGTTTAATCAGCTTTATTAGGGCTTTGCCATTCCTAGTTCGTTTTAGACCGAGTCATAAATATGCTTTTGCTCTCGTTTCTACAAAAAGCTTTATATGGGAATCTTTAGACTCCATTACATTCCTCTGACTTGTATATATTTATCCTTTCCTTTCCGGGAGGCTCTTTTATACCTACAAAGGTTGCTGGCATAAGGCCAGCACCTGCTTCTACAAGATCAGGATCCAAGGGACGAAGCGTATGAAAAATGAGTGCTAAAATAGACCCAGTTTTTCTGGAAGGATTCATTTACTGCACAGGAAATATACATGACTGAGAGCATGATTATACACAGGCAAACAGACACAAGTTATACAGACAAATGAAAGGGCACACAGACAATTCTTCCGTCCTCTCCCCCTTACTTCTTCCATCCCCTTCCCACACCCATCCCCTCCCCCTTCCCCCCTCCACCTTCTAAAGCACACATCAGGTGTTAATTTAGGTGTCTTCCCCTCCCCTTCCCTCTTCCATCTCCCTCCTTGCCCTCCCCTCCCCATCCCCTTCCCCCTTCTCGAGTATACAGTCTAGTGTTTAGTTGTGTCCTCCCCCTCCCCTTCCCTCCTCCATCCCCTCCCCCTCTCCTCCCCTCCCCCTTTCGAACGATCAAGTGTTGATTAGTTGTGCCCTCCCTAACCGCTTCCTCCCTTTTCCATCCCCCTCCCACTTCCCCCTCCCCCTTCCGGAGTACACAATCAAGCTTTAATTTGTGTCCTCCCTTTCCCTCTTCCATCCCCTCTCCTTCCTCCTCCCCTTCCCCTCCCCTCCCCTCCCAGTTCCCCCTCCCCCTTCCGGAGCATACGATCAAGTGTTAATTTAGCTGCGTCCTCCTCCTCCCCTTCCCTCTTCTCTCCCCTTCCTCTCTCCTCCCACTTCCCCCTCCCCCTTCCGGAGCATACGATCAAGTGTTAATTTAGCTGCGTCCTCTTCCCCTTCCATCGTCCCTCCCCTTCCTCCTCTCCTCCCCCTTTCCCTCTCCTCCCACTTCCCCCTCCCCCTTCCGGAGCATACGATCAAGTGTTAATTTAGCTGCGTCCTCCTCCTCCCCTTCCCTCTTCTCTCCCCTCCCCTTCCTCCTCCCCTCCCCTTCCCCTCTCCTGCCACTTCCCCCTCCCCCTTCCGGAGCATACGATCAAGTGTTAATTTAGCTGCGTCCTCCTCCTCCCCTTCCCTCTTCCATCGCCTCCCCTTCCTCCTCCCCTCCCCATCCCCTCTCCTCCCACTACCCCCTCCCCCTTCCGGAGCATACGATCAAGTGTTAATTTAGCTGCGTCCTCCTGCTCCCCTTCCCTCTTCTCTCCCCTTCCTCTCTCCTCCCACTTCCCCCTCCCCCTTCCGGAGCATACGATCAAGTGTTAATTTAGCTGCGTCCTCTTCCCCTTCCCTCTTCCCTCCCCTCCCCTTCCTCCTCCCCTCCCCTTCCTCCTCTCCTTCCCCTTTCCCTCTCCTCCCACTTCCCCCTCCCCCTTCCGGAGCATACGATCAAGTGTTAATTTAGCTGCGTCCTCCTCCTCCCCTTCCCTCTTCTCTCCCCTCCCCTTCCTCCTCCCCTCCCCTTCCCCTCTCCTGCCACTTCCCCCTCCCCCTTCCGGAGCATACGATCAAGTGTTAATTTAGCTGCGTCCTCCTCCTCCTCCCCTTCCCTCTTCCATCCCCTCCCCTCCCCCTTCCCCTCTCCTCCCACATCCCCTTCCCCCTTCCGGAGCATACGATCAAGTGTTAATTTAGCTGCGTCATCCTCCTCCCCTTCCTCCTCTCCTCCCCTTCCCCTCCCCTCCCCATTCAGGAGTATGCGATCAAATGTTAATTTTGCTATGCCCTCCTCCTCCCCCTCCCTCTTCCATCTCCCTCCTCCTTTCCATCTCCTCCCCTCCTCCTCTGTCTTCCCTCGCCTCCCCCTTTTGGAGCACACGATCAAGTGTTAATTTAGCTGTGTCCTCCCCCTCCACTTCCCTCCCCTTCCCTCCCACTTCACCCAAACCTCCCCATTCCATCCCCCTACCCTGCCACATCCCCCTTCCCATACCTTCCCTCCCCCTCCCAACTCCCCTTCTCCCTCATCCCCCTACCCTCACCCTCATCCTCCCCTCCCCCTGTTGGAGCACACAATCAGGTGTTAATTTAGCTGTCCCTCACTGCCCTTCCCTCTTCCATCCCCCTCCACTTCCCCCTCCCCTGCCACTTCCCTTACCCTACCCTGCCACCTTCCCCTCCCTTTCTCTTCCCTCCCCCTCCCCTCTCCTTCCCTTCCCCTACCCCTTCCTCCTCCACCCCTTTCCCTTCCATCCCCCTCCCATTTTCCTCTCCTCCCCACCCTCCCACTCTCCCCTGCCTCTTCCCCTCCTCTTCCCTCTTCCATCCCCTCTCCCTTCCCCCTACCCTTCCCCTCACTTCCTACTGTCCATCTCTTCCCCCTCTCCCTTTCCCTCCCCTTCCCCTTCCCTCCTCTTACCTCTTCCATCCCCTCTCCCTTCCCCCTACCCTTCCCCTCACTGCCTACTCTCCCTCTCTTCCCCCTTCCCTCCCCCTCCCCCATAAACGGACATCAATTTCGTTAATACAATCACAAATCGGTTACAATTTCTGTCAAAACTAAAAAGTATAAGATAAAAGCTAAAAAATTTAAACATGCTTTTATTAAAATGCACTAAAAAGCAAAAAATTATTTTTTGGGACACACCAAGATTTTCTTACAATTAATCATGTCTACAAAAATTAAAGCGTGGGCCCAAACATGGAAGGAAATGCTACGAGAAAAGAAATATATTTATTTTATATTTTTTGTAGCATTTCCTTTCATGCTTTTATTTTTGTAGACATTAATTGTAAGAAAATCCTGGTGTGTCTCAATTATTTTTTACTTTTTAGTGCATTTCAATAAAAGCATGTGTCAATTTTTTTTTTTTTTTTAGTTTTTATTATTTAGTGAAAAATTCCATGCAATGTATAAGATATCAGGAACGAATGACGTAATTACATGATACAGCAAAAACGTCTCTTCCTCCATATGGACTGAGAGAGAGAGAGAGAGAGAGAGAGAGATGAGAGAGAGAGAGAGAGAGAGAGAGAGACGCACACACCAAACCTCAGCAGAGCTACAGACATACAGAAATACAAGACAGAATGAGGCGTGGATATATTTGTAAACTTGAAGTTTCATATGTTTCATGTCCAACAGAGCATTTTAAAAAATCCCTGAATCTCTTTAAATTAATTTTAAATTTTCGTGTTCGTCTCTGCAGCAAATTATTCCGATTTTTAGAGTGACCAAAACACTCAGAGCAGAAAGCCTTAGAAATCGTTTTATTTTTTAATCAAAACGACATTTTTTGCCACAAACTATTACTAAATATCATATTTTATATAAATTATCTTCCTATAATAAAAACGTGAAGTGTATTATTGATTTTTAAATGCCCAAGACAATAGTCCTTTTTTTTAGAATGCCCAGCAGGCGAGGCACAGGGCAGACGAATTTTGAGAAGGGGTAGAAGCGTAAAATAAAAATATGACGAGGAGATGAAATTATTAAAATTATAAATCATAACTTTTCTGAATTTTAATATAGAAATTTGGTATGTTTTAGATTTACTGTGGGTTAAAATGAAAGGTTTTATCTTTGAATTGTTATATATCAAAAGCATTCGAGTTATGTGATCTGTAAAGTTGCCATTAGTTATTTTATATATAATTATCTAGCTAATTACTATAACTTCAATTAAGTAGCCTTTATAGCCAGTGAGTTATGATTTATGTAATAATTCAAATAATTAATTGAACAGAGTTTAATTTGATGAAGCACTCTTTAAATCAGAGATAATATTCTACATAATTACTAGATATTGCCAGCTAAAAGTAATACCATTATTTCACATAACTCTTTTACATAATGTGGCCCTGACTCATTTATTTACATTAAGATATGATTTCATGCACATTTAATATCGATTCAGTGTAAACTGAATACATTTTATTATATGTGACGAATCCATTTAATTTTAGTTTCGTTTCCCTGCAAATGATGTCAGGATAATATTTTACAAGACGACTTAAGAAAATTTGCCTAAAAATATCTAATTTGAGGATAAAGTGAGCTTTATAATTGCTCAGTACTTATGAATAATTCATTTAATTCAATAAATGTCTGTGCATTGTCTGTATATACAGTGATAGAATAATACATTGTGTTTTAATTTAAAATCTGTGTCAAGTTTCAAAGTCCGTCTTGCTGTGTATTTTACCAGACATCCATAGGAAAACACCTTTTAGAATTCTCAGTTTTGATCAAAATACGTCATTATTGGTGATTTTTTAATATAAATCAATATATTATTTTATTATTCTTCTTATATATCATTACATGAATAAATATAGATATTTATATATCAAAATATTCAACCTTAGACAATAGTTATATGCTGTACGAAGCCAAAAGTTCAAGAATTGCTTAGCAATGTTTTAAAATTAATTTATTTTGGCAATTTTAGCGTAAATTAAACAATAATTTTTATGGCCAAAGGAAACAAGAGTGTTTTTGAAATCTGTTCCTCATATCACATTGTTTAAAAATCTCCTATCTTTCGTAGATTTTCGTGTTCGTCTCCAGCAAATTCGTCTGCTTTGTTCGAGTTACCAAAACACGTAGAGCAGAAAGCCTTAGAATTTGTTTTATTTTTCAATAAAAACGACATTATTTGCTGTAAACTAGTATTAAATTATATATTTTATATAAATTTCGTTTGACAATAAAAAACATGAAGCACATTATTGATTTTTTAATGTACAAGACAATAGTCCTTTTTTGAGAATGCCTCGCAGACGAGGCACGGGGCAGACGAATTTTGAGAAGGGGTAGAAGCATAAAATAAAAATAAGACGATGAGATGAAATCCGTAAAATTATGAAATCGTAACTTTTTAAAGTTTTAATGTAGAAACTTTGGTATGTTTTAGATTTATTGTGTTTTAGATTGAGAAGTTTTAGCTTCAAATTGTCATATATCAAAGGCATTCGAGTTACGTGAGTTGCATTAGTTGCTATTAGTTATTTTATGTATAGTTATCTCGCTAATTCCTATAATTTCAATTAAGTACTCTTTATAGCAATGAGTTATGATTTATATAATAATTCAAATAATTAATTGAATAGAGTTTAATTTGATGAAGCACTCTTTAAATCAGAGATAATATTCTACATAATTACTAGATATTGCCAGCTAAAAGTAATACCATTATGTCACGTAACTCTTTTACATAATGTGGCCCTGACTCATTTATTTACATTAAGATATGATTTCATGCACATTTAATATCGATTCAGTGTAAACTGAATACATTTTATTGTATTTGACGAATCCATTTAATTTTAGTTTCGTTTCCCTGCAAATGATGTCAGGATAATATTTTACAAGACGACTTAAGAAAATTTGGCTAAAAATATCTAATTTGAGGATAAAGTGAGCTTTATAATTGCTCAGTAATTATGAATAATTCATTTAATTCAATAAATGTCTGTGCATTGTCTGTATATACAGTGATAGAATAATATATTGTGTTTTAATTTAAAATCTGCGTCAAGTTTCAAAGTCCGTCTTGCTGTGTATTTTACCAGACATCCATAGGAAAACACCTTTTAGAATTCTCAGTTTTGATCAAAATACGTCATTATTGGTGATTTTTTAATATAAATCAATATATCATTGTAGTATTCTTCTTATATATCATCACATGATTAAATATAGATATTTATATATCAAACTATTCAACCTGAGACAATAGTTATATGCTCTACGAAGCCAAAAGTTCAAGAATTGCTTAGCAGTGTTTTAAAATTAATTTATTTTGGCAATTTTAGCGTAATTAAACAATGTTCTTCAGGTCTAAATGAAACAAGAGTGTTTTTGAAATTTATTCGTCATATCACATTGTTTAAAAATCTATCTTTCGTAAATTTTCGTCTTCATCTCCAGCAAATTCGTCTGCTTTGTTCGAGTTACCAAAACACGTAGAGCAGAAAGCCTTAGAAATCATTTTATTTTCGATAAAAACGACATTATTTACGCAAAATAGTATTAAATTATATATTTTATATAAATTTCGTTTGACAATAAAAAACATGAAGCACATTACTGATTTTTTAATGTACAAGACAATAGCCCTTTTTTGAGAATGCCTCGCAGACGAGGCACGGGGCAGACGAATTTTGAGAAGGGGTAGAAGCATAAAATTAAAATACAACGATGAGATGAAATTCGTAAAATTATAAATCGTAACTTTTTAAAGTTTTAATTTAGAAAATTTGGTATATTTTTGATTTATTGTGGTTTAGATTGAAAAGTTTTAGCTTCAAATTGTCATATATAAAAGGCATTCGAGTTACGTGAGTTGCATTAGTTGCTATTAGTTATTTTATGTATAGTTATCCCGCTAATTCCTTTATCTTTAATTAAGTACTCTTTATAGCAATGAGTTATGATTTATATAATAATTCAAATAACTAATTGAATAGAGTTTAATTTGATGAAGCACTCTTTAAATCAGAGATAATATTCTACATAATTACTAGATATTGCCAGCTAAAAGTAATACCATTATGTCACGTAACTCTTTTACATAATGTGGCCCTGACTCATTTATTTACATTAAGATATGATTTCATGCACATTTAATATCGATTCAGTGTAAACTGAATACATTTTATTATATGTGACGAATCCATTTAATTTTAGTTTCGTTTCCCTGCAAATGATGTCAGAATAATATTTTACAAGACGACTTAACTAAATTTGCCTAAAAATATATAATTTGAGGATAAAGTGAGCTTTATAATTGCTCAGTACTTATGAATAATTCATTTAATTCAATAAATGTCTGTGCATTGTCTGTATATACAGTGATAGAATAATACATTGTGTTTTAATTTAAAATCTGTGTCAAGTTTCAAAGTCCGTCTTGCTGTGTATTTTACCAGACATCCATAGGAAAACACCTTTTAGAATTCTCAGTTTTGATCAAAATACGTCATTATTGGTGATTTTTTAATATAAATCAATATATTATTTTATTATTCTTCTTATATATCATTACATGAATAAATATAGATATTTATATATCAAAATATTTAAGCTTTGACAATAGTTATATGCTAAACGAAGTCTTAAGTTCAAGAATTGCTTAGCAGTGTTTTAAAATTAATTTATTTTGGCAATTTTAGCGTAATTAAACAATGATATTTAGGGCTAAAGGAAACAAGAGTGTTTTTGAAATCTATTCCTCATATCACATTGTGTAAAAATCTCCTATCTTTCGTAGATTTTCGTGTTCATCCCCAACAAATTCGTCTGCTTTGTTCGAGTTACCAAAATACTTGGAGCAGAAAGCCTTAGAATTTGTTTTGTTTTTCAATAAAGACGACAGTATTTGCTGCAAACTAGTATTAAATTGTGTATTTTATATAAATTTCGTTTGACAATAAAAAACATGAAGCACATTACTGATTTTTTAATGTACAAGACAATAGCCCTTTTTTGAGAATGCCTCGCAGACGAGGCACGGGGCAGACGAATTTTGAGAAGGGGTAGAAGCATAAAATAAAAATACAACGATGAGATGAATTCCGTAAAATTATAAATCGTAACTTTTTAAAGTTTTAATGTAGAAACTTTGGTATGTTTTAGATTTATTGTGGTTTAGATTGAAAAGTTTTAGCTTCAAATTGTCATATATCAAAGGCATTCGAGTTACGTGAGTTGCATTAGTTGCTATTAGTTATTTTATGTATAATTATCCCCCTAATTCCTATAACTTCAATTACGTAGTCTGTATAGTCAATGAGTTATGATTTATGTAATAATTCAAATAATTGATTGAACTGGATTTAATTTGATGAAGCGCTCTGTAAATCAGAGATAATATTCTACGTAATTACTAGATATTGCCAGCTACAATTAACACCCTTATTTCACATAAATCCATTAAATAATGTGGCCCTGACTCATTTATTTACATTAAGATATGATTTCATACACATTTAATATCGATTTAGCCTAAACTGAATACATTTTATAATATCTGACGAAATCATTTATTTTTAGTTTCGTTTCCCTGCAAATGATATCATGATAATATTTTACAAGACGACTTAATAAAATTTGCCTAAAAATATCTAATTTGAGAATAAAGTTAGCTTTATCATTGCTTAAAACTTATGAATACTTTATTTAATTCAGTAAATGTCCGTGCATTGTCTGTTTATTGACTTATAGAATACTACGTCGTGTTTTACTTCAAAATCTGCGTCAAGTTTCAAAGTTCATCTAACTGTTTGTTTTACCAGACGTTCTTAGGAAAACACCTTTTAGATTTCTCAGTTTTGATCAAAATACGTCATTATTGGTGATTTTTTAATATGAATCAATATACCATTGTAGTATTTTTCTTATATGTCATGACGTGAATAAATATAGATATTTATATATCAAAATATTCAACCGTAGACAATAGTTATATGCTAAACGAAGCCTTAGTTTTACAGTTGCTTAGCAATGTTTTTAAAATTATTAATTTTTACAATTTTAGCAAGATTAAACAATCATCTTTATGGCCAAAGCAATCAAGAACGGTTTATTAATCCGTGTCTTATATCAAATCGTTGAAATTCGTTGTTATATAACGTAAAATCGAAGATTGAATGTTTACGTAAACTAAGAAAGTTGCCAGTTACCTAATAAGTTCGATTCCTGAAAACGACGGGCCTAAAACTATTACGAAAGATATATTTTAAAATGTATGATAAATATGACGTAAAATATGAATATTAAATATTATATCAATAAAATGAAAGTTTGGATCGAAAATAATTCGATTATGTTCTCTCTTCATGTTACGATATCATGCATTTTTTGGAAACACGTGAATTTTAAATGTACGATAAATATGACATTGAATATGAATTTTTAATGTGATAATTAATAAATTGAAGGTTATATTCGAAATAATTCGATTATATTACATAAATTATATTAAAAAATGTATTATTTATGCTTTTATTTTAGGCGCGTAATCCCTCAGAAACGTCCGAATGTAAACAAAACATCGTCAGTCATAAGTTTGCCTCTTTATTAACGGTAAATATCAGCTTACTTAAAACTTTATTCGTTTGCGATCTATTGTGTTCGCTTCTTTAACGAATCTTCGTTACATATATACTGTTATATCAGTCGTACTTAACGAATTGACGAATAAAATTACGAATTTATCTAAACTTCTCAGATTTCTTGACATGGCTGACGTTCTCCCATGATGGCCATCTTATTTCGGCCGGTATTTTCTTTCCATTTTTATTTATAGCGATCGTAAGTGTCGCCCATTACATTGATAAATCATTGACACTTAATTTAAAGTGTCGTAGAAACGTAACATAGGTAAAAAGTGCCGTAAACACTTGTAAAGTGTCGGGTAGACTTATCACCTTGGGGTACTCCCTTACGGGGCATCGTAAGCCATAACTACCCTTAAAGTGTCAAGTTGCCTTCATAACGTACCATAAAGTACCCTAAAATGTGACCTGTAGCATAAGGTACTCAAGGCTTAGGCTGGGCCCTGTATTCTAGGGTACCCTAGGTTGGGTCCTGTAACTTAGGGTACCCAAGGCTGGGGCCTGTATCCCAGGGTATCGTAGGCTGGGGCCTGTATCCAAGGGTACTGTTGGCTGGGGTCTGTACCATAAGGTATCCAAGACTAGGGTCTGTACCCTAGACAAGGATCTGTACCATAGGGTACCCTAGACTAGGGTCAGTACCAGAGGCTTACTGATTGGGTAGCTAGACCATTGTCATTGTAGGCTGCTGTATATGCAGCCTTGATTATATTCACCACATCAAGACTACTGTATAAATCTCAGTGTCGTAGTATAGGTTAGGTTTGAATTCATGGCGCTATTATTGGTAGTTGCTAGTATTAGTTATATTTCTGTCCATTATTTAGAAAATGGAATGCAAAGGCCCAGAGGACAGGTAACCCAGTGCCCTAAGCTTCCATAGACTGTAAAGAAAAAGGTAGTAAGAGGGATGAAGGTCTTAGCCGCAAAGGAATGGTGGAAATTTATAGTGTACTAATGAAGAGATGGGGGTTTAAGGTTTAGGTATACAAAAAGTTGGTTAATGTTTTCATTCTTAATGAGTTTATTATGAGTGTAGCGTGCATAAAATACTCAACTACTGTCTAGAAGTAATTAACAATTTAATTTCATTTACAGATCTGTAATTGTTTACCTTGGGACACACACTGCAATCAACCAGTGCTATGGCCGACTGGAGTTCAGAACAGAGGCTGAGTGTTGGACCATCTGTCAACCCACAGAAGATTTTCACTTGTACAGTATGTGTAAATGGTGAGTGGCTCTTATCTGCCCATGAGAGTGTTCAAAATTATCTTGAGTATCCAAGTCATATTCTAATAATGCTGTGATGCTGTCTCTTTGGCATGAATTCAGTACTTTCCTGCAGGCCTTACTTCGTGTCCTTTTTAACTAGGAATTCCCTGTAGGGGAGTAGTGGCGTCAGTAATGCATGAGGTGCACTGTAGGCATTACTTAAAGTTCTTTTGCAATGTCCCATCGGCCCCTAACTGCAAACCCTTCGTTCCTTTTACTGTATCTCCATTCATTCTCTCTCTTCCATCTTTCTTGCCACCCTCTCCTAACAATTGATTCATAGTGCAACTGCGAAGGTTTCCCTGCTGTTATACCTTCAAACCTTTTTACTGTCAGTTTCAGCGCTGAATGACCTCATAGGTCCCAGCGCTTGGCCTTTGGCGTAAATTCTGTATTCTATTTACAAGGAATATGCTGCTGTTTTTTCCAGGAGTGAATGACAGAACTAAATCAGCGAGTTTTAGTAAAAAATAGAGGCTGTTCAGTAAGAACCCTGATAACTGGATAACGCACTGCACACGTAGTATTGTGGGCCACCTTTGTAACATGGAGTCTTTTCTGCTGGAAGCCCACCATTACCTGTATGAAATTACAACTCTTATTGTTTGACCCCCATAGGTCTTACTTAAGATTCTCTGCAGCATCCCCTTAGCTGCAACCCCTCTTATTCCTATTACTGTACCTCTGTTCATAATCTCTCTTCCTCTCTCACCTTCCACCCTTTCCTAACAATTGACCCAACCAAATTTACCCCTGTTCAGTTTTATTACTTATTGCAGCCTACAACCCTTCACCTTACACTCCTAAGCCCTCAGTTTTAAATCTCAGTAATACTTCTTACTGAGTTCATCTTCCCTTATTACTGAACTTTGGGCTAGTTTTTATATATATTCAGGAAATTTGCTCTGTTCCACTATAGGCAACATGTACAGCCTCCTATTTCAAGTTCTGGAAACCTAAGAGAGATCTGTGGTACCAAATGGATAAAGTACTGGTGTTCCTGGACATTCCTGAAGGGGTAGGCTCTTGGTTTTTTCACTAAACAGGCTAACAGTAATATTTGTGTAGATGATTAGCTCCAGATACTTTACTAGGTTTAATTCCTCAGGTACAGAATCAGATTCAATGGACACTTAATACTTGTCCATGAGTGATTGATTCAACCGACAGCCAGAGATAAAAGTTGTTTATAACTAGTTCGCTGGTGGAGTTCTTAGTCAAATGAAAAAAACGAAAGTCAGTATTTTAAAGACACTGCTTTTGATAAGCTTTTGGATTGCTTATGACAACTGACTGGTTTGTGGTAAGGATTCTCTGAGCTTTCATAAGTGCAGTTGAAATATTTTGCTTTTCAGTATCTTGTGTGATTAAGATTGAGTGACCCAGAATGATATTCTCACGATTTGCAGGTGTAATTACTAAGTGAAAGAATGATCCAGTTTTGTTTGTGGACTTGTTACTCACATGCACAGTTTGTACAAATTTGATATTTTGCACAGGACTTTTTGCAGTCTGCTGACATGCAAGGTAATAAGCTTCTACACAGTGCAGCAGTGCACTAACCTTGTCATGTGGAATAGTATATTGCATAGAATGCTCCTTTGTACAAGAAATTACTTTTTGAATTTGTAGCATTGAGATGAGCCCTTGCAAATGACATTCCAGGCTGTCCCTTCTAGCAGATAGTTAATGTTTATTATTTATTTACGATGCTGTACTGTATATTAATTTTACAGTATAGTATGTACTGGGATTTTTCCGACATTTTAATCTGTGTCACTTATATATTTTATACTGCACTGCATATGGTTTAATCTGTGTCACTTATATTTGACATTGCACTGCATAAGGTCAGGAGGTACTTAAAAGATGTAAATCTTGATCAGCTGATGAAGGAAAGGCTTAGGTTATATCATTTTGAATTCAAGTAAGTTTTGCTCTACATGGAGTTTCCCTTTGCAGATGTGGGTAAAGAAAGTTCAGCCTCAGTCCTTGGAAACTTTCAGAAAAATACAATCAGCAAGGAACCCCAAGGCACCCCGACTGCCTTGCTCACATATAACCCAAGGCAGGAATGGGCAAGCACAAGCCTTGCCCCTCCACCTGACTGCTGGCTTATGCCATCAAAATCTGGATTATCCAGGTGAGTCTTGAATAATTTGTAATGTGAAATCCTGTCTTGTCTTTTTAGGAGACTGCATTAAGGTAGGGTGTAACACACTCAATTTTTGTCTTGAACATGAACGTGAAGGTAGAGGATTAGAAAACTGGTAAACCGTGATTGGCAGTACTAAAAGAGTCTGAATTTTAAAGGGAAAGTTTTTATTGTTCAGTATAGATATTCATGTTCATGGAAATTCTGAAGGAGCTAAAATGAATGTAGACTTTGGAGGTAAAGAGAGACTGAGTGTTGATGCAATGGAAGTTTGATTGTAGGTGTGAAGAGTATTACAAACTTTACGTAAAGTACTGAAATTAATTGCAGTTTGCAAAACGTTTTGGTCATCCCAATTTTAGGTACACTGTCATTTTGTCAAAGAAATGCAATCCCTAGGGGGATAGTGCCATCAATGCACCTTGTGCATTGCACTGTAGGCATTACTTGAGGTTCTTTGCAGCGTGCCTTCAGCCCCTAGCTGCAGCCCCTTTCGTTCCTTTTACTTTACCTCATCTCATATTCTTTTTCTTCCATCTTACTTCCACTCTTTCCATGCAATTGATTCATAGTGCAACTGCTTTGAGGTTTTCCCTCTGTTACGCCTTTCAAACCTTTTCCTGTCAATTTCTGTTTCAGTATTGAATGACCTAATAGGTCCCAGTGCTTGGCCTTTGGCCTGAATTCAATACTTAATTCAGTTCAGTTCAAAGAAATCCAAGATTCTCCTCCTGAAGGGGCCAAGTTCCTGTGCGCAAACAACAATCCCATTTCAGATCGTGCAAGGTTTTTAAAATAATGAACAACTGCGGGTGCATTCAGTTGTTATTGAGACAGACTGACATGGGGGTGGGGGGGGGAATTATAGTGTTGAGTCAGATACATTGACAGAACCACAAGAAAAAATTGCATAGCCATTCTAGTAAGAAGTTAGAGTCAAGTGTCAAGTCCAGGTACTTGTGGAAACCACTGTCTGACTTCTGAGAACCCAGCAGTAAAAATCCATAAGATGTATGTTTAATATATAGTGCAGCTAGCCTTTGCAAATAGGACTATTGAATTTGATAGGATGAACTACAAGCTCAATAAGCTTAATGAATTTGATACGATCAGTTGCAATCTTCATAAATCATGACCTCTTGAAAGAATGACTTTAGGTATGTAAGTCTATTTTACAGTTTTTTGTACAGTTTTTAGAAGCCTCTTAAGCTCAGTGATTTACGTTTGAAATATAAATTTTTATGGAAAATAATAATAGTGTGTTGAAAAGAAGTTCAATTGGTAATGATGGTATACGGAAGTTAATAAACCTTTCTTTAATGATGTCGTCAGGATCTGATTAAAGATTTTCCTTTCAGGATGAGCACCTAGGAGAGTACTCTTGCTACAGAGAACTAAACATCAAGGAGCTGTTTACTTCTGATACTTGAGTGGACCAATATGTAAGGCCTAAATAAAAATAGAACTGTTGTACTGAATTAGGTGTAAACGTCAGACTAGGTAAAGACTACTTTTGCTTAACTGGATAACGTTGAATCTGGTACAGTTAGGAGCACTTTTGCTTGCCATGAACTCCAGTTAAAAACTACAAATTGACTGCTTTGAACAATAGGTCAGATTTGATAAGAGTCAGTTATGGGACTTTTAGAAGTATGTGAAAACTGATGATATTCTGCACTAGTAGTTAGTCTGTAGTAAAGTGTGCTGGTAGAACTTTTGGGTAAGAATTCTGTCAGAACAAGTATGGAGAACTAAATACAAACTAAAATGTTAAGGTGTCAATGGAAAAGGCAGCAATGTTAGATATTTTTGGTACAGGAAAGATTACACTTGCACCCTCAGGAAAAACTTTGTCAGGTTTCGCAGACAAGAATGTGGCCTACAAAACTATAAGAGTTTGTAGTTCTCTGTGGTGACCAGCATTCATGATATTCTTTGTATAATTTGTATAGGAATTAATTTTTGCATTTATGTAGATGTGAGGATTCCTTGTACTGTGTGGTAAAACCTTGATAATGGCTAAATTTCTCGTGGAATTTAATGTTGATTGAACTAGTTTCATGGTACCTGTATATTATTATAGAATCTGAATTCATTGAATGGAACGGTTCATTTTATGTGGAAATCCATGCTAGTTTTAGTGTTATGAAATAGGCATATGATTTTTACTTTAATTTACTATGTTTTTCAATTCTGGTAATGTCCCTGTAGGGGGTAGCGCCATCAGTGCTCCTCACGTGGTGCACTGTAGGCATTACTAATGATTGTCTGCAGCATCCCTTTGACCCCTACCTACACCCACTTTTTAACCTTTTACTTCACCTCCATTCCCAACTCCTGTCCTCCATCGTACTGTCCAGCCACTCCAACTCCCTCTTTAGAAAGCCCCCAGTGTTTGGCTTCCTAGCCAAATTTATATAAAATCAGTCACATCAACATAGAGCATTTTTTTGGAGAATATAGTCAGGTTTAATCTGATCACTTCGTGTTTATTTCTTGAATGTCCAAATGAGAGTAGAGAAGAGGGAATTAGGAGCCACAAGTAACGTTGGTACTTAGTATAGATCACAAATTGTATAATTCATTGAGTTTATATGAGATCTATACAAGTTGTATAATTCATTGAGTTTCTAAGAGATTGCTGCCAAGATTAATGTAGTTATTGAGAGATTGAATTATGTCCATACAAGAGTGTTACATCAGCAGTTTGATTCTTTGTGTAGTCTTCAAGGAATGTAAAATGATTGCACAGGATATCTGTTCTTGACATGAATAGCAATTTCGTATTGGATGTTTGCGAAAGGGAGGCTTCTTGATCTTGAAACAAACTTGAAAAAACCACTTGCCTGTTTGTGTAGAAATCTTAGGACACTATCAGGTTAGGACAGAATCAAATTGTGAGTGAATCATTAGGGATACCTATAATCTAAATAGGACAGTTTAAGTTGTCAGGTACAAAAGTATTTCTGTACAATTTAGTGAGCAGTGCCTTGAATTGATGTTACCAGGATCTGATTTAGTGCTTTCCTTTCAGGCTGAGCAACTGGGGAATGACGCTGGCTTGGAGGAAAAGAAGAGTTACAATTCCTGGGTGTTTTCTACTTGGGGCTGACACCTGAGGAGCCCTGTACGTTTTATACTTGCGGCCAAGAAGACCCATTTATCATTTGGATCCGCATCCTTTAATGGTACGGCCTAAATGAAACTAGAATTATTCTGCTTTAGTGTAAATGTGAAACTAGTGCCTTTGCTTATCTGTATAACATTGAAACTGGTACAGTTAGGAACAACTTTGTTTGCATGAATTCCAGGCAAAATCTGTAAATTGACCATGTTGAACAATAGGTTTTATGAAAGTCAGGTATGGGACTTTTAGAAGAATTTGAAAGATTGATATTCTGCACAAGTGGTTAGTTTTTAGTCAAGTGTACTTGTACATCTTTTGGTTATAAATTCTGTCAGGACAAGTATGGATAAATAAATGCCATCTGAAATGTTAAATAGTGTCAGTGGGAAAAGCAGAATTTATTAGATACTGTTGTACAGTGAAGATGGTTTCATTAGGACCACCCAGAGAAATGTCATCAGGTATTTTAGAGGAGGATGTGGGCTACAAAACTAAGAGTTTGTAGTCTTCTCAGGATATTCTTTGTACAATTTTTATATGAATTTGATCCATATTCAGATGTCTTCTAGAAATCAGAGCTTTGTACTTGCTTGTAGCTGTGAGGATTTCTAGCATGGTGTAGCCAAATAGTCTGTTAAATGTAGTTATATACTGCTGAACTGAGAGGTTCATTTCAGCACTGAAGTAGCCCAGAAAGACTCAAAAATAATACTGACATTGAGTACAATTATGTACAGTCCATCTTTCAAGTTATGGTAACTACTGTATCTGTACATGATTGTGTATGGAAAGCTGTGTGTGGTGAAATATGCATAGAAAATTAATGTCATGTCTTGTCTTAAACATTCTTGATGTCTGTTGAACATCCAATAGGTGTATTAGTTTTGGGCATAATAGTTATTCAGGAGTACCCACTGTGTAGTCCAGCTGATGACACACATATGTAGGAGAATTCTGGACATTTCAAAATTGAAAGCCTTCACAACAAAGTGTTCTGAATTTTGAGAAAATTGCAAGTTTTACAGAAGCTCCCCTATTGACTCTGGCAAGTTAAAACCATATGGTGGGCTCTGCCACAATCCAAAATACATCAACCGTATATGCATGGTTAGAATACGGTACTTATGTAGAATTAATGTCGCAGTATGCAAGTTCACAGACTCGGAGGTAGTAAAATTTGCAAATACTGTAGTGCTGCTAAAACGTTTGGTTATGCCCTGGACAGTTTATATCTGCACACTCAGGGAAAAAGTCATTGACTGTGCCAACTGTGACTTCTCCGCAGAAATTAACATTGGCTTTTGTGTTTCCCTAACATCTCCAATATGAAGTATTAGCCTTAGACATCTTCATAACATGGTAATTGTAATCTCCAATGATTTGTTTGCTCTGCCTGTGTCAGTCAGACTTTGGCTTTCCTGCTTTTCAAAGTTGAGCTGTATCAGAGAATTTTGCTGTGAGATTGTAGCTCCTGAACTGCATTTTAGATCTGTGATTACTGCATTTGTAGTGAATCGGTCAGGACTACGTTATGACTGGACAATTTTGATGTGCAGAATAATTATAGGGAATTGGAGACAGACCTATATTATTAGTGGGCTACTGTAATGTGCAAGTCATTATGTCATTTTGCATCAAAGTGAGATAGGCATACATTATTTCTGCAGTACCTTTCCACATTGTTACTGAATCAATCTTAATGCACAGGGCACTTGTACTGACATGATAGGCTAAGATTAATAATGGACGACCTCTGATCTATTAAATTCAATACTGAAGGACCACATTTTATTTCAGGATGAAACCAATGCAATAAAGAAGTCCCATTTTGACTTGAAGTTTGCTGGACTGAAATGCAGATGAAAAATATTTGAGAGTCCCCATTTGACATGAGGTTTTCTGGACTGCAATGTAAAGTAAGTCTTCTTAGAAATTGTAGCCCTTCCTGTGATATATGTGAGGTAATTTCAATAGAAAATGTTAAGTTAACAGTTATATAGGCTCTCTAATTTTGTTTTATTTTTTATGCTTGTAAACTTTTAAATTAACATGTTGGAAAAATGGCTGTGCTGTGTTAAATATAGGCACTTAATTTCTTATTTTTTAAAAGAGCAAGGTTTGGAACTGGCAGTGTTTGGATATAATTATGTTCTTTCAGCTGTTCCAGTTTAAGCTATTGACTATCACACTTGCATTGGCTTATTTACATTATTTTTTCACCTTTTTAGACTGTTTTTTCCCTGTTGTCTTGATGATATGGGGTTATGAACCCAGCATGGCGTCAAAATGTAATTGCAATAACTCCAGTATGGAGATGAATTCAGTTACTTCTAAGGCTGTTGAAAACACTGGTTGAAATTCCTTCCCAAAACTGAGAGAAGAGTCACAGAAAAAAACACGATGTAAAACTTAGGTTTTATAGTTTTCTGTAAAAGAAAACCATTTTGACAGCTTTGTCTGACAAGGAGATATATGCTAACTTTAACAGTATGTAAGTAAGCAAATAAATTTTTTATGAAAATTTATAATATACAATACATCTTGAGCACAGTTACACACCTTATAGTGTTTTGTTTTTAGCATGTTTCTACCAGCCACATTTGGATGGTATATTTTCCAATATTTTGTGCTCTGTTTTGACGTTCATTCTGTCTAGTTTCTGTAGTCTCCCCTTTTTGGCATTTTCCCTTACTATCCAGTTCGCTTTCTGCTTCCTCTTGTATTCAGTGTTCCTTACCTGATCTAATGGTACACTCTTCATAACAAAGTTGATTCATTTCTCTGTTGCCTTTCAATATTTTATATCAAGGGACTTTCGTCCTCGTCTCTAGCAGAATTTTAGTGCTGCCTTCCCTTCCTTGTATTGTTTTCAAAACCACATCTTTCTTTCAAGTTCCCAAAACCAACTGTTTCTATGCAACCATCTTGGTTCCCTTTTGCCAGTGCGTTGGAATATGTAAAACCAACAGTCTTGTGTTTCATCTGGTCCTGGATGTGGTCATTATTGAATAAGCGTTACTCTGTGCCACAAGATTAAAATCAGTTTCATTGTGTGTTCCTCTGTCCCACTTTCAACACAGATGCTTTTACATCAGAGTTTGTGCCACAGATGCTTACATTTCTTGCGATGTTGAAATGTCGGTTGAACCCATTTTCATTGAGCTTATTTTATTTCTGGTTGCATTTTTCCTGGGTGGTGCTGTGCACTTCATGCCTACTGGGAAACTTACAGATATGAGAATTAGTATGTTCTCTGATCTTGAGCTGCTGTTGTGGTTCAGGTTAGCCTGTTTGTGTATTACTGTATATACAATTGACATTTCTTGCTTTGATCTTTACTTATGAAAGTAAGTGTCAGAAATTCTCAGTAGATTGAATTTTTCCATAGTAAAAACAATTCTAGTTCATTAGTTGTAACTTGTATGATTAAGGTACAAAGGCTAGATTGCAGTAGTAAAACCATATTGAGTGGTGAGTTTTCTGGGATTGGACAAATGTGATTGAACATAAATACCTTTTTGAAAAAGTTCAGTGTGAAATTATTGATGATTTTCAATTTTGAAATTTAATTTGTATTAATAGGAGCTTTGTTTTTCAGGAACAAGGATATTGGGAACTGCATGAAAGTTGCTGTCAAAGGGAAATTGTATCTTAATGATACTACCATTCACAAGAACAGACCAAAAATGTTATGGGCATTCTCCAGGAAACCATAGGCAGGCTCTGATTCAAGTCCACACATTTGTAACTAAAAAGACTTACTCACATGCATCCAGATTGGGAACAGTGTATGATTTGAGGTTTTTTATGGGGTACAATT
This sequence comes from Macrobrachium rosenbergii, assembly GCA_039081455.1. Taxonomy (NCBI): domain Eukaryota; kingdom Metazoa; phylum Arthropoda; class Malacostraca; order Decapoda; family Palaemonidae; genus Macrobrachium; species Macrobrachium rosenbergii. Next base: position 962,294 of record JANJGK010000044.1, on the reverse strand, counting down.
AGACGTGACTGTTTTTTCCACTTTTCTGTGACTGATGACATCCAGAGGTTCACAACAGATTTTTCAGAAAACAGACCTTAGTTTACCCAAATCAGGGGATTGATTATGTGTGCTTGGAATCTTTTTTTTTATTACCGCTGTAGTTTTGTAGTGACTTAAACAAATAACTGTAAGTGCATTTGTATGGGTAGAAGTTCAGTGTTTTGATTTTTAGTGCTGTTGGGAATGTGACTGTTAGTTAGTTAGTTATAAATGACCTGTTTAACTCTTTTAGGGTTCTTCTCGGGCTGGAAAAAGAAGGGGGGAAAGAATACATAAAAAAATTAGGTAAATAAATAAATAAATAAAGGGGAAAAAAATAAAATAAAATAAAAATTCAAGAGGGAAAGAAAAAAAGGTGGGGAGGTTATATTTTATTCATCAATTTAATTTTGCTTAAGATGAGAATGATATTAATTGAAAAGTCATTACCTTCAGCTAGAACATCTTTCATTGATTTATTTTGTAAATAAGTATTTCATGTTGCCACCTGGGACAGTCAATCAAGATATGTTTGATTGTTATTGGGATGTTACATCTTTCACAAGTTATTGGATTTTTGTGTGGAGTTGACATCAGATGCCCATGTGTGAGTCTGGAATGTCCTATTCTGAGTCTTGTTAAAATTACTTCATTAATTCTTTGTTTTTGGGTAGAAGAATGCCACTTTTTAACTTCATTCTTAATTTGTTTTAGTTTGTTTTGAGGGGGTATATTTGTCCAATCATTTTGCCAATCCTTATAAATGAAAGGTTTAACTGATGCTAGCCAGTCTGATATGGGAGCTTTCGTAGTAGTTGGGGGGATTGTACAAGCCAAGCCAATTTAGCAGCTTTATCTGCTTTCTCATTACCCTCAATGCCTACATGGGCTGGGATCCAACAAATTTGAACTTGAAGGCCGTTTGTAATTAACTGATGAATTTCCCGTTGGATATTTTGGACAAGGTGATTATTTGATTTAAATGATCCTATTGCTTCAATTGCACTTCTTGAGTTGCTCAATATGAGTGCTGAGGGAATTTCTTTTTTTGTTATAATCTTGAGAGCCAATTGTATGGCTGTTAATTCAGCTGTAAATACTGATGATATTAGAGGAAGGCCCATTTGGATAGTTTTATCACTTGAATAGGCTGATGAGCCCACTCCAGCTTCATTTTTGGATCCATCTGTATAGATTGTGAAGGGATTACCCTTCTGTCTTATGTGTTCCATGGCATGTTAATGGTACATTTCTGTGTTGAACATATATTTCTTTGAAAGGTATGATAAATATGTGCATATTTTTGCCCTTTTTAGTGTCCATGGTGTGATCCGATTTATTTCTTGGGTAAATTTGGCTATCATGTTATGTAAATTCAATAGATGATTAGTTCTTTTAGTAAATGAGTTTTGATTTGGGTTATTATTTGTATTTTGATTATTGAGAAATTTATTTGATACAGGAGATGTGCCTGCTTGAAGGGATAAGCCTCTTCTCAAAGTAATTAGATCTCTGTAATATTGTAGAGGCAGTTGGCCTGCTTCTGCTAGGATAGAGATAGTTGGAGATGAGCGGAAGGCTCCTGTACTTATACGCACTCCCTCGTGATGTAAAGCATCTAGCGATTTTAGAGTTGTTTCTGAGGCAGTTGAATAAATTAGACAGCTATAATTTATAATTAATAGTACTGCTGCACTGTACAACATTAACATTGTGTCTCGTCCTGCACCCCATTTGGTGTGTGAGATTTTCTTTAATAATGTAAGGGCTTTAGATCCTTTGGCTTTGATATATTTGACATGATCTTTCCAATTTAAATGTTGATCAAAAATTATACCCAAATATTTAATAGTATTGCACATGTTTATCTCTTCATTATAAAGATATAACTTAATGGTTTGTTATTTCAACCATCTTTTGTCTTTGTAGAAGACAATGCCATTTGTTTTATTTAGTGACAACTTGAAGCCCACGGAATTGGTCCAAGTGGTTATATTATTTGTTGCTATATTAAGTATTCTTTGAGCATGTCTCAGAGAATAACTTGAATAATATATTACAAAGTCATCCACATACAGACTATTTTGTACACCCTCAGGCAGGTTCATAGTAGTATCATCTATTGCCAGGGCGAATAAGGTGCAGCTCAAAACACTGCCCCGGGGGATACCCTCCTCTTGTATGTAGCAATTTGAATATGTATTTTTTATGCGTACTTGAAATGTACGATTTGTTAAAAAATTGTTGATAAATATTGGAAGGTGATCTCGAATATCAGATTTGTGGAGTTTGTGCATAATATTGTATCTCCATGTGGTATTATATGCTTTTTCTGTATCAAAGAAAATAGCCACTGTCAGCTTTTTCTTTTCAAATCCTTTTTTAATATGATCTGTATGAGTTAATGGGTCTAGTGTAGATCTACCAGCTATTGATCCCGATTGGGTAGGTGATAAAATTGAGTGTTTTGTTATGACACTTGTTAATCTCAAACTAACCATTTTCTCCAACAGTTTGCACAAGCAACTTGTTAGAGATATTGGCCTATAATTAGTGGGGTTGCTAGGGTCTTTTCCTGGCTTACTGACGGGTATGATTATTGCATGTCTCCACTTAGTTGGGAAGACACGCGTTAGCCATATTATTATATAATTTTAATAAGAATTCTGTAGCTAGTGTAGCTAAATTCTGGATCATTTCAAAAGAAATCTTATCATGACCCGGAGCTGATGATCGACATGATTTTAGGGCAAAATTAAGTTCGTTCATGTTGAATTCTTGGTTATAACCAAGGTTCTCATCAGTTTCAAAAATAAGTGTATGATTCATTTGTTGTGTTCTAATTCTTTTGAAGTGTTCATCTAAATTAGAATTAGCACTAATATCTTCTAGATGTTTGGCTAATATATTTGAAATATGTTGTAGGTTATGATTTAGTTTGCCATTATATAGTATTGGGCTTGTAGGTGGTCTTTCATGTTTACCATTGATTTTACAAACTTTGTGTCGTATTTCCTTAATTGAAGTATTTGGTGACAACTCTGAAATATAATTTTTCCACGACTGAGCTTTTCGAATATCATTGTTTTTTTAAATTTTGCATTATATTTATTGTAAAGTGGTTTAATGTGATCGATAGTTATACTTATAACTATTATCTTGTTTAGTTTGTTTATATTACAAGGGCTTTTATTAAGGGTGTTTAATCTAGATTGTAGTCTACACAAATACATGCTAGAGTGTTTGGATTGATTTAAGAGAGTTAAATTGTTAGACCACCATGGAATGGGGGATATATTAGGGGTTGAAAAACTTTTGGGGATGCATTTATCTGCAGCACTGATCACAAAACTAAAAAAGAAATCTTTTGTGACATTATTGTTTTGATTTAGTGGGAAGGGAGGGATATTTCTAGTTTGCAAATTGTATTTATCCCAGTCGGCTTTCATTAAGTTATATTTTACGGGAAATGATTGTTTTTTGTTGTTCAGATAATTCAAAACAATTGGAAAGTGATCACTAGTATATGAGTCGTCTAGGACATTCCATTCCAGTTCTTCAGTTAATTCCAGTGAGCATAATGAAATGTCTATTGAGGAGAAGGTTAAATGAGTTTTGAGAAGTACGTTGGTGAATCACTTTCATTCAGGCAATGTAAATTCTGAACATTTATGCAACTCCCAATGTTTGTGCCGGCCAAGTTACTAGCATGTGCGCTGTCCCACAATGGATCATGGGCATTAAAGTCGCCTACTATTAGTAGGGGGCCATTGACATTATTTAGTATTTGTGGTAAATCACTAAAGTTTGTGTTAAAATTTGGCTGATTATATAGATTTAGTATAGAGATAATTTGATTGGCATGTCCAATTTGATTGCAGTTATTTGATATGATGTAATATTTAAGGGTTCATAAGTTGAATCGTTATGAACATCTATAGCTGTTCCTAGCTTGCCATCTGCTATTGGTGAGTGGCAAGCTAATTTATAGTTTCTAAAGTTCTTAGGAGTTGTACCAATATGCTGTAGACATATGCAAATAGGTTTATGTTCCTTTAGTATTCTCTGGATTTCACCTAGTACCAATATGCTGTAGACATATGCAAACAGGTTTATGTTCCACTGAATTATTTTATTGGTCATTGTTTGGTGGGATTGGCGTTAGATTTTGTAAGTTAATTGATGATTTAGCTATATCCCGTAACATTTTAAGGGAGTTTGTGTTACTTTGTGGTTTCTTTGCAACTAGGTTTGATTGCTGAATATTTGTTGCATTGATCGGTTCTTCTTCATATTTCCTTATTAGCAAATCTATTTGAGTTTTGATCATGTTTTTCTTTAGTTTTAAGGATTCCGAGCATAGTTCGCCATCTTGATGGAATGTTAAAGGGCATTTTTGGAACCTAGTAAAGTTATTTATGGAATTTCGGGTTATATTTTCATTTTTGTTAGGTAAACGATTGTACGTTGATGAAACACTCTTGACATCCGCAAGATAAATCATGTTCCGAGTGTTGAAGGAATGGTTCTGTTCTCTGGGTCCCAATTATGTTTCCGTTACTGGGTGTTGAAATATTTTTGTTAGGAATTTCTGGTATAGGTATATTGGATCTCCGATGTGCTGGTATAAAATTTTGATTTGAATTTTTAGGTTTATTATTATTATTATTATTCTTTGGTCTTGTTGAGGGTTGATTTGATGTGGCTGTGATTTGATTAATTTTATGGGTTTTTGATTCTTCAGTGGGATGTTTAATTGGAGGTTTCTGCATTGATTTTGGTGATGAGAGTGCAGAAGAGTTAGTTGATTTATCCATATTTGGGGAATCGTTATTTATATTTTTCTTGGATTGTGGAACGTTATGGATTTCCACTTGTGATGCAGTTAATGTAATCTGTTTCTGATTAATGGGTGAGACTGGGGTTTTGCTGGATCGATCTGTGAATGGAATGTTAGGTTTCTTACCCTTAGGGGGAGTTCTGTCAATTACTTTCCTTTTTTTATTATGGTTAATTTTGTCAATTAAGTTTTCTGTGGATGATGTTAGTGCATGATGAGTTTCCAGATCTGGATTATTAACCTCTGTTGATTTTTCCATATCACTGGAATTCGTTTCTGAACGATTAACTGGGCTTGTTATTGGGGAAGTCTGTTGCAATTGCACTCCTGGGCTTTTATGAGTGGTAGAGGAGGGGGAGAGGTGTGTCTCAGCTATTCTGTGTTGAGATTCTTTATGTTTATTATGAGTCGTTACAGCATTTGAATATGAATGGCGTTTTACTGGATCATTGATTCCTCTCACCTTCAGTTCGAGTTTGGCTTCATTAACGGGCATACCAGTTCTGTCCATTAACATTTGTAATTCTGTATAATATTGATAAAATATACAGTCTTTAGATTTTGCATGATGATTTAATTTGCAATTTACACATTTGAAAGTTTAGAATTTCCAATTTGTTGTGTGGTCTTCAGAACATACAGCACATATAGTGTTATTTCTACATCTTTTGGTTGAATGGCCATATTTTAGACAGTTAGAACATCGGAGAGGTTAAGGGACAAAGGGGCGAACTTCTCCACTTAGTCCTAGAATTTTTATTTTTCGTGGTAGTTCCCGGTTTGTAAATTTTATTTTGACTATTTTAATATGTTTATTTGCGTCCTTTCTACTCGGGACAGTATATAATTCCAAGTCATGTATGTTGTTGTATCTTAATTTAAGGGAGTCAATTAAGATTTGTTTTGATGGTAGCTCTTTTTCATCATTGTCTGGGAGCATTACTGTTCCTTGTGTATAGTTTAGTGTTTCATGGCTGGTTACTGTTACTTTTATTTCATTTGTGTTGGTTATTTGTAGAAAGGTTGTTGATTGGGCTTTGGTTGTTGTTTGTATTAGCCATTCATTGTTTTTTTTATTTGTCTACATTTCATGTCTTGTGTGGGGTGCATATTTAATCATTTGTTCTCTAAAATGGCTGGTGAGATCTGCTTTTCTGCTTTTAATATTAAAAATCTGGACCAATTGTCTGGTCGAAAAATATGTTCAAAATGAACTAGTGTTGGATTGAGTCGATAGTTATTTCTTTTTAATTTGTTCACATTCATTGGTGATGAGCTCTTGTGTTGATGGGGTTTAAGGGGGATTACTTGTCTCTATTTTAGAGTTATTGTCCTTTATGTATGGTTCCAGTGTTACAATACTGGAGGTTACCAATTTGTTTTTATATGTTTCTTTTTGGACTTTCTAAACTCTCTGAGTCTTTAGGAATTGATATTTTACTCGGAACAGGATGTTCCGTTGTAGCGTTTATATCTATGCTAAGGAGATTCGGGAGTGACGTTCCTTTAGTCATCGACTGTGCCAGAGTTTTACCATCATGGGGTCCAGGGGTACTACAGTAATATCTTCATGACTACTTTGCATAAAGGATATAAAAAAAAAAAATAATAAATCTTGAAAAGATATCATTGGCTTTTTATGAAGTTGAATGTTCCGCTAATGGCACAAGTGGGAACTGACTCCCAAATGTCCGCATCCCTACCCTACCTCAAAAGGGGGATGGCACACCATGATTAGTATGGCCCAAGTGTAAGCAAAACCCGCTTGCTAGGATAGAGTGCATTGTAATAATACAGTCATAGTTCCGCCTGAAAAACCAGGTCCGAACATTATCAGGTAAATGATGGTTCTACCACAGTTCCCACTATTTAGCTTCAGATTCAACTTCACTCCATGCTATATGTTTTCCTATTTTTTAATTTTGGTAATTTTGACAAAAGGGGAAAAATCCACAAAATTATTCCTAAAGTGTATTATTATATATATGTGGGACACTTGGGATCAAACTTAGAAAAAAAAAAAAAAAAAAAAGATCCCTAGGTTTGAGAGCCCCCTCACCACGTCAAGGTGGTCCCAATTTGAGGGGGAGCTAAGAAATGTAAATATATTAGTAAAGTCAAGAGGGAATCCTGTCTTTTTTTTTATATAAATGGTATAAATTTGGAGACCCTGTACAAAGCTGTTTTTGCTTGCAACTATAGCTAGGCTGGTGTTGCAAACTGCTGTTTTCTAGTATCAGGTGCAATACTACTCAGTTTGCTAGGAGCTGTATCTTGGTTGCAACTAAAATGTGGAATAGTTTGCGTGTTGCAGTTGTAGGATCTTTAGATCTCCAGTGTTTAAGAGAAGAGCAAATTCGTTATTGCTGTCTGCTGACGTCTGAATATTTTTCCCCCCTCATATTTATTTGTCAACTTTTCGTGTAACTTGTCTCACTCTCTGCAGGCTGGTTTTACTTTGAAGCCAGTCCTGTGTTTATAAAAAGTCTGTTGACTCTCCATAAGAGTTTTCAGCTAAGAGGAAGACTCCATTGAATTCCCTGATGTTCAGAATTCCATTCCTTTGAATTTCTCTCGAGATATTGAGCAAAGAACTGTTTGACTGAGTTCCCTGACATTCTGAAAGTGACCATTACTTCAAATCTTGAATAAAAATTGGGAAACATATAAACCAAGTTTCAGTTAAGGGGATTAAGAGAAGCTTCTGTCATCATGTGATTTGATGTAATGACATTCATCATGATATGCTTAAACACCTTCCAGAACTTGCTAAGTGATTCCTTCTTGAACCTAACAAAAATGGGAGACTGGCATTCTTCCTCCTTCCTGGGAGGTTGCAAATGTACCTCTATCAAGAAACGTCTTCAAATTCCACATTGTCCCCACAAGCTACAGGCCATTATCACTTTAAAAGTTGTGTGCAAATTGTTTTATGAGATGGAAAATTCCAGGTTAATGTGGTATGTTTGGAATAATGGTTCGTCCTCTATTCGTTATGGTTTCAGGAAATACTGATCTACCTTAGATCCTGTACTTAGATTATCAACTCAGATTCAACAGGGGTGTGATCACTGCCAGACAATTGCAGTCTTTTGTTTTTAAAAGCTTATGGTACTACGTAACAATTTCTAATTACTAAGTGACAGCATGAGGTGGAAATTCAAAGTAGTAAGATTATTTTCATTAGATATTGTCTGTATGACAAGTATATTGAGGTTAGAATTTGCAATACCTTATCAGACCCTTATGAGTTGAGAGTAAGGGGTCCCACAAGGCAGTTGTCCTCAGTGTCACTCTTTTGGGGGGAGTTATTAACAGCACATACGAATCCGCCTCTCCAGTCAAAGCTTCAGTGTTTGTTGAGACTTTTCTGCGTTACTGCTCACGATGCTGTATTTGCAGTTGATTTGCAAAGGTCAGTTAATGCAGTGAGTGGTTTCATATTTGGTTTTTTGTATACTATGGCTGGTCAGTTCACGAGGAGCACTTGTAAGGAACTGCTCCTAATCTTAAAGATACCTTCATTATCCTAGAAGAAGGAAGTTGAATTTTTGGGAATTATTTTTCACAGCAACTTAATGGCTTGTGGTAGAACATTTAAGAGGCAGGTATACGCTGCAATCTGCACTGATCACTCGTAATAATGAGTGATCAGTACAGGTCGTCTGATAGAAGACGTTTCATATCTATCCAAAAAAGCAGACAAAATTTGTAGTATACGGTGACAAATAAGATTAAATATGAAACTGGACAAAATAAATATGCAGAGAGAAATGAAGCAGTGACAGGGAATCTTGCATTAAAGTGAAAAAAGTATGTAGTAGACACTATTTAAAGTTTGATTTGCAAAGGAAATTTGCAGAGCAATGCTGTAAGTAAAGAGAAAATTATATAAAAATTGAATAGGAACGGCTTTCGTACAACTGTTATAATTTCAGGTTCAATTGTAGTTAATACATTTACATTACAGTCCAATCAACATATTGTGAAATTGCATGTTAGTGCATATTTTTCAAGCAAAAAAAAAAAAAAAACAAATATGGTTTGGTTTAGGTTAAATTTAACAGCCAAGTCAGTTTCTCTCTCTCTCTCGCTCTCTCTCTCTCTCTCTCTCTCTCTCTCTCTCTCTCTCTCTCTCTCTCTCTCTCTCTCTCTCTCTCTCTCTCTCTCTCTTTATCAAAACGCTACCTTGGCAATACCAAAAAGGTGTTGAAAGATTAAGCAATTAGATGAATAAATAATAAAACACATTTGGAAGAGGATGAATTAGATATTTTGTAATAACTCTCAAAAGGACCGTCCCCTCAGCCAGGGAACTGGTTGAAATAGGTAAGACTAAGGCCTGCCACTTTCTGAGTGTATGAGAGATGGGTTCAAAACATTTGGTTATTCGAGGTATAATATGAAAGTTTTATGCTATGGTCACAGTAAACTAAATTGCCATCAATCCTCTTAAACATATAGTAGTGTATGACGTCAGAATGGTCATAACTCTGTTTATGTAATTGTTAGGAAAGGAACTGGGAAAGTAATGTAACCACTAGGAGTATGGGTACATCAAAAAGGCACATGTTTAATTCTTCCTTGTAATTGAAAAGTAAATTTGCTATTACAGTCTATGGAAAACACCTAACTATCAGAAATTAGCTGTAGACTAAACAGGTATAAATATGCCATCTTAATATACAGATACAACTGCTATAAATTAAAAGGGAATGAAAGCAGAGAGGCTAAGATTTGGATAGACTGACAAATGGTTCCTACTTGCCTGCTGCAGGTTTTATACAGGTAATATTTAGGCATATGTATGGCTTGTTATACGAATTACAGGCCAGCTTAATCTGCAGATACAGTATTGTAAATTTTCATCTTCCATCTTGGGTTTAATCTGCTGACATACTCGTGCATTTAAGTAAAGACTTATTTTTATTATTCCTTCGTTACTCTTATCATTTCACCCCAGTTCGGCAGGCGAGAAAAGTTGTATGACGTCATCTGTTTCCGCATATATTGAATCCTTATTAAGGAAGTAAATACATTTTCACACTTAATTTACAATATATTATATACTATTGACTAGCTTGATATTGTTTATTTCTTATTTTTTAATATATATTTGAAAAGAGCTCTACAAAATCTATTTTTTCGAACAAGAACCATCGGCTCCGTGCAGAGTGAAAACCCTTCATATATTCAAATTAAACGTTTAAAAAGCCATAAAAATGCTTATAATTAATACAGTAACGTATATTTTATTCATTGCGCGCTCGCAAGCACTGGTACTAATATACGCACTCGATGTGAATAAAATACGAGTTGAAAAGTGTTTTTCTGGCAACCCTTTTGTTGACATCGACAAGGAAAGGCTCAATGGAGGTAAGATAGACGTCTCTTAGTTCGTTATTTTCGTGGTGATTAACTTAACTTGAGGAAGAAAGCGAATGGAAACCGAAAGACGAATGAATTAACATGGCATTGTTATTTTAAGGTAGTAATTACCTCGGGGTAATTAACATTAAGCCTTGATTTAAGGCAATTAAATAAGGCTGCCTCCCTCTACCTGTCAAAGGTCAGAGAAACTCGAAGCTTATTTGAGCTTTTTATTTGATTATTTGAATGAATTCCTTCTTAATTACCATTAATTAACTTAATTACAGGTTGATCACGATATTAATACCCCCGGCTAGCCTCAATTAACCCTGGGTGAGCCTGTGTGGCTAGAAGCCTTTGTGGCTTAGAGCCCTTTATCTTGGAATGCCTGAGGGCGTCAATTATAATTAATTACTAATAGTAATAGTCATTAATAGTAACTAAGTCTAATTAGTAGTAATTAATAGCAGTAGCCAAGTCCTGGTCAATGAATAGCAATTCTTTAGCCTTGTTTATTTAGTTTGGCAAATATTTACCTTAGGAATTAATTAATAGTAATAGTCAAATTAATAATAATTAATAGCAATGGACGAGCCTAATTAGTAGTAATTAATAGCAGTAGCCAAGGCCTGGTCAATGAATAGCAATTCTTTAGCCTTGTTTATTTAGTTTTGCAAATATTTACCTTAGGAATTAATTAATAGTAATAGTCAAATTAATAATAATAGCAATAGACGAGCCATGGTTAATTAATAGCTATTTTAGACATTTTTATTTATTTTGGCAAATATTTAATTTGGGGTATTGGTAAGTGGGCATTGTAACAAGCCTGGGCAAGTGACCTACCACAGCAATACCCAAGGTCAGGGTATTCTGGGTATCAAAGAATTCGGGACAATTTTGAGTAATGATGGAGCAGTTTTATTCCCAGTGTTTGGTCATGGCAAACTTAGGCCTCTTTTGATAAGTTATTTTTGTAATTTCAAAGCCTAAATTGTCTAATTAGTAATTAAGTCTTATTAGGGTACTGGTAGGCTAGACCTGAGTAATGAACCACTTAAGATATGAACTTGGGATTCTACAGGATTTCTAGTTATTTAGCAACTTAGGTTTAAGGATGTTTTGGCTGTTTTAACAGACAATCAAGTGCTAGTTATGTTGCGTGTCCTGTATATGGAAGTATCCAGCCTATAACCTATAAGCTTTAAATTAAAAGTCATAATAATGTATTTATCTTATGATTTTGACATGACTTTTAACTTAAAGTTTATAGGCTACAGGCTAGATTCATCCAAATGCAGGTTAGTTAAGTTGCTACCCTCCCCATAGGTACACGTTCCCAAATCCCATTTCATGCTTAACCCATCACTCAGTTGCAGTTGTTGAAATCAGTCAGATTCAGCAGATTTAGAAAGTAAATATTTTTCCTCCATTGAACATTTTGGTTTTATTTTGAGTCATTCCACTAATTTTTTTCTTAAAATCTTGACATATATTATTAGTGGTTATCCTTCTGTTGTTGTGGTTAACTACTCTACTGGTAGTTAAGTAAACAGGTCTTTTGTTTACTTTTTCAGACTCAGCTCCTCACAGTCTGGTTCAGTCTAGTTTTCTGTTTCCTCAGGCTGAATGACTTTGCTTATAACCAATTTCCTTCAGACTGCCCCTTTGTGTGGTGGGGATTCTTTGCCTCTGTGAGTGCTTTTGGGTTTTTGATCTGTGGTTTATGGAGTACTTTTGGGGTTTTGATCTGTTTTGTGGAGTACTTTTGGGTTTTGATCTGTTTTGTGGAGTCTTATAACAATAGGAGACTGTATTCACTTTGGTTTTCTGTGTAAAACACTTGATGTTCTTCACATTCAAAGTGCTATTAGGTCAACTTAGAATTTGTGAAAGTGTTGGTGAGCTTCTTTATATTCCCTTTGAGATATGTTGTCAATATGTGGTGTCATTTTTCCCAGTATGAGGATGAATTTCATGTGGAGTTTCATTGTGATGTGTATGTGGTCAGCCCTACATTTGCAAGTGTTGTTTGGTTGTGTGAAAGATTGTTTTTGAAAGATTGTGCTTTTATCATGTCCAGTTGTTAGGTGATTATCAAAAGATTGTGCGTATATCCTCTGTTTCCAGTGGTGGTTTGGTTGTTGAAAGATTGTGAATTTATCATTTGTTTCCAAGTGTTGGCTGCTTGTTGAAAGATTGTGAATTGTGAATTTTTCCCCCTCTCTCTCTCATATCCAGTTGCTGATTAAAGTTTTTCTGTAATACTTTGTCAGTTTTATGAATTTAATGTGAGTCTTTGCTACTTTGTGTTGATTTTGGCAGTGTGTTAGTGTATTTTGAAGCCGATTTCCTGTGTTTATTTTAGCAATGTGTTAGTGTATTTTGAAGCAGATTTCCTGTGTTTATTTTAGCAATGTAGTGTATTTATGGAGGAGATTTCCTCCTCTTCCTGTACTGGACATTTTAATTTTAGTGTGGCTGTGCCATTATTCCATTATTGAAACATTTCTATAAATTATTGTGGATCCTTCTTTGGTAAGCCAGTGTGCTGAAATTTCTGTCAACTGGGTTCAGTGTTTAACAAGTCCGACTTTCCTTAGAGTCTTGTTCGGTCAGGTTCTCTCCCTCCTTTGACTAACGGAGCTGTTGTTCTGAATTATTCACATTCAGACTGCGGTCTTGTTTGTGGAGATGAAAATGATTTAGCTGTAAAGAATAGTTCAGTTTTTTTACCAGAACTTCGTAGTTTTGAGATTGAGGTAAAATTATTGAAGTACTTAGCACAAAGTGCTCAAGGTACTTGTATTTGTGTGGGATTGTTGGTCCTTAAATATGTACCCCAGTCAAAAAATTATTCTTATAATGTTAATAACAATAATAATAATATAATATTAATGTGCGTCACATCGTCATAGCAATAGTAGTAGATTCCGTTGGGTGATTAGTTCCTAAAGACAGCTCTCACCCTTTTTGGAGCAGAGGAATCTTGGTATATCGTGTTCCGTCTGTGCATGTTGAGTCTTAATTCTAAATGAAATAGCCCATTGAAGTAACATTGGAATCCACACTTTCATAATCCACTTTTGAGAGTTGATTTTTTTCCAACCCTGATCAGAATGTCTGTTAGACAATGACAAAAGGCTTAACAAGTATCTTTTGTTTCACAGATTCAGCGAAGACAGCCACATGGAGAGGATGAGAGAGCCCCTGAGATCTGCCTGCTGGTGCAGGAAGGTAGGTCTTTCATTCCTCAGTTCAAATCTATCAGGAATTGGTTCAAGTAACAACTCAGGAACAAGATAGTTTCAGTAACATTTCAAGAATGAAAGTTTTGTTAGCTTATTTGAATCAGCTGTTATCAGGACATCTTTGATTTTTCTGAGTAGGACAGTTTTACAAAATACAAATGTCGGATTCACCTTTTTAATGAAACATTTAAGTACCTCAAATCACTACTGACAAGGGAAATATAGACTGAAAACACTTTAAACACTTATTACAGAGTGACAAAAATTGTAATAAATTCAGAGATGTGAAGGTTTAGAAAGTTGCATAGGGGATTGGAAAATATTAAGTGGAATTTATCTATTTTTCTTGACTAAAACGAAAGAAAAGAGCAGAAATCTTATGTCCCCAAGTTACGGCAATTCTTTTGATTCTCTACTAAAATTCCTTGTTAAAAACACTTGAGATATGCCAGAAAGAAGTGTTGAAACAGGGATTCAGTTGTGTTAACCTTTTTCACTTTTTGAACAGTGGACAAAAAAAGCAAGAATTTATCACCCTTCTCTTGTCAGGTTTTGTTAGATATATAAAAACATTAAATTGATTCCAAGACTAATTATTATTATTATTTTGCAGGTGAAGAGAAGGGGTCTCGACTATGCTCTCTTACATAGAAAGTCTAAACTTTCCAAATGAAAAGGTAAGTTAACATTATCATGAGGTTACTGGTAAAATTTGGCTTTTATATTGACCTTACAGAAGAATCTTGCAGAACAGTGAGAGAACTTTTTGTTAACTCGGACAATTCAATTTTTTATGTGATTCTGGACTGCCAAAATTCTTACGTTGTCCTTTCCATCTTTGCAGGCTTGATGGCCACTGCCAATGGAGTTACCTGGGAGTATTTTAGCCAACTGGCGATGGTAAATATCAATATGAAATCAGTACTCTTTGTTGATTCATTTTATTGTGGTTTTCTTTCTCCATTACACTCTTGAGTCTTGATACTATGTAGTCATATTTCTTTTAAAGATATTGTCATAGTATAGAAATATTATAGAATTATTAAATTTATGGCAAGACTGATTCTTCTTTTTATTTCAGATTCAGTGTAAACCCCAGGTGGCTGCTTAGAATCCTTGGCCTTGTTTAAGCTTCATACTTCTTCAGGTAAGTTGGAATCATATTGGAGGTTCTTGGTAAAGTCTGGTAAAACTAAGCTATACTTACTTTATCCACTGTCTTCTCTGATGGGCTTTTCATGTGAGAATTTCCCTTAATCTTTTTCATTTGTGCGCTTTTTTCAAAAGGTGTTTTTGGCCATTAATCTCTTCTACCTTCTGCCCCTTTTATCCATTTGTTATTCCTGTCTGTGTCATGCTGTGGGGCTGTGGAAGTCCCTTATTCTGTACACCTTAAATATGTACCTCCAGTCAAAAAGACTTAATCCTATAATGTTAATAATAATAATAACAATACTACAGTATTAATGTTCGTTACATTGTCATAGCAATAGTAGCAATAATTCCTTTGGGTGATTAGTTCTGAGACAGCTCTCACCCTTTTTGAAGCAGAGAAATCTTGGTATAACCTGTTCCGTCTGTGCATGTTGAGTCTTAATTTTAAACGAAACGGTCGATTTAAGTAACATTGGAATCCACACTTTCATAATCCACTTTTTAGAGTTGATTTTCCAACCCTGATCAGAATGTCTGTTAGACAAAGACAAAAGTCTTAACAAGTATCTTTTATTTCACAGATTCAGCGAAGACAGCCACCTGGAGAGGATGAGAGAGCCCCTGAGATCTGCCTGCTGGTGCAGGAAGGTAGGTCTTTCATTCCTCAGTTCAAATCTATCAGGAATTGGTTCAAGTAACAACTCAGGAACAAGATACTTTCAGTAACATTTCAAGAATGAAAGTTCTGTTAGCTTATTTGAATCAGCTGTTATCAGGACAACTTTGATTTTTCTGTGTAGGACAGTTTTACAAAATACAAATGTCGGATTCACCTTTTTAATGAAACATTTAAGTACCTTAAATCGCTACTGACAAGGGAAATATAGACTGAAAACACTTTAAACACTTGTTACAAAGTGACAAAAATTTTAATAAATTCAGAGATGTGAAGGTTTAGAGAGAAAGTTGCATAGGGGATTGAAAAATAAAAAAAAAATGAAAAATATTAAGTGGAATTTATCTATTTTTCTTGACTAAAAGAAAAGAAAAAAGCAGAAATCTTATGTCCTCAAGTTACAGTAATTCCTTGATTCACGTCTAAAATTCCTTGTTAAACACTCTTGAGATTTGATGGAAAGAGTCAAAACAGGGATTCAGTTGTCTTAACCTTTTTCATTTTTTGAACAGTGGACAAAAAAGGAAGAATTTATCACCCTTCTCTTGTCAGGTTTTGTTAGATATATAAAAACATTAAATTTATTCCAAGACTAATTATTATTATTATTTCGCAGGTGAAGAGAAGGGGTCTCAACTATGCTCTGTAACATAGAAAGTCTGTTACTTTCTAAATGAAAAGGTAAGTTAACATTATCATGAGGTTACTGGTAAAATTTGGCTTTTCAATTGACCTTATGGAAGAATCTCACAGAACAGTGAGAGAACTTTTTGTTACTCAGATAATTCAATTTTTTATGTGATTCTGGATTGCCAAAATTCTTACGTTGTCCTTTCCATCTTTGCAGGCTTGATGGCCACTGCCAGTGGAGTTACCTGGGAGAATTTTAGCCAACTGACGATGGTAAATATCAATATGAAATCAGTACTCTTTGTTGATTAATTTTATTGTGGTTTTCTTTCTCCATTACACTCTTGAATCTTGATACAGTATAGTCCTATTTCTATTTAAAGGTATTGTCATACTATAGAAATATTATAGAAATATTAAATTTATGGCAAGACTGATTTTTCTTTTTATTTCAGATTCAGTGTAAAACCCAGGTGGCTGCTTAGAATCATTGGCCTTGTTTGAGCTTCATATTTCTCCAGGTAAGTTGGAATCATATTGGAGGTTCTTGGTAAATTTCCACCTTCTTTTCTGATGGGCTTTTCATGTGAGAATTTCCCTTATATCCTTTTCATCTGTGCATTTTTTGCACTTTTTTCTCAAAAGGTCTTCTTGGTCATTAATTCTGTTCTACCTCCTGCCCCTTGTATCCATTTGTTATTCCTGTCTGTGTCAGGCTGTGGGGCTGTGGAAGTCTCTTATTCTGTACACCTCTTCTGACACTTTGTAACACCATCCTTCATATTTGACCAATGGAACCTTCAGCCTTGTCGATAAGGCGTTTTTCCATGCTGGACTCTTTCTCAACTTGTCATCCTCTGTTCCAGTTACCACAGGTTTAGGGATCCTAATACAGTGGCACCTGAACTTATAAAGTGCTTTGGTGGTCTGGCCTTCAGATAAGCAACAAGGTCTGATAAGTAACAAATGCACTATACTATAGTCTGCACTTTATTTTCTAGATATATCACAGTTACCAGCAATCCAATAGTTCCTAACCTAAAGTATCCTCTATGTACTTCACACCCAACACTCAATTTAAGAGATTCATCATAGAATGTATCACACCTAAGATGACAGCGTACCAAAAAATAATCTTAAGGGTATAGCTGATAGGTACTTCAACTTAGTAAGTTGATGTCAATTAAGTTGAAGTGTTACATAGGATTCAAGCTTAAAATCTCTTGAGAATGAAATGTTCCTTAGCCATTCTTAGTATTTGTGGTTCCTCTGGAGACATGGAGGCACGTCTGTGCTTTGAAGTGAGGTTTGTGGGAGTATCTGTAATGTAAGTTAATCTCAGATCTGACTGTTTTATTAGTAAAAGCTTATTCAACAAGGGACTGCCTTCACTACAAAAGGCTGCATAAGTTTTAATTGGCTTTTAACCCATACTGTAAGTTAGGACGAGGTGAAGATTTGGCCAAATGATCAAAATTGCCCTCCTGTTGATTGGTTTTAAATTAGGTTCTAAAGAGGCAACCTCCTTTGCTTACAAATGGATTACAAATGTGTTTACAAGTGAATGTCTATAGGTGAACTGCTTCTTCATTCTATGTATTGTTCAGCATTTTTTTTGCAGCCATTTTTCGTCTTGTAGGACTTTGTCATTTTTTGTCAAGGACTTTGTCATTTTTTGTTACTTTTGTCATTTTTTCTGCTTGACTTTGGAAAGTAAAAGTGTGCATGGGAATATGCAGATATCTAGCAAGTGATTTTAATTAGGAGACATAGTAAAGAACACTTTGACAACTGGTTGATTCTGTTCTTTCAAATATTGGCAACAGGTTCAGGTCGGAGTTCTTGCCTTTGTAAGTCTTTTGCCTTAATTCTTTCTTCATTTAGGACTTCCCATTTATAAGAAGCGTATTGAATCATACTCTGCTTCCTCATGCAGTTGCATTCAGTCTGTGCCCCTTCATACTTTTCCAGTGCAGCTCGGTACATAGGAATCGGCACTTGTTTATTATCGTGTGTTCTAGCCTTCCTGGAATGTCAGTATTACTGTCAGTCTTTGCCTTCTTCTGTAGGTCGTCGTCCTGTAGCTCTTTTCTACAATATACTGCCGTATGAATAAGTATCGCCTTCCATTCTTCCTCCTGTTGAAACTCAACCTTGGTTTTTTATGGCCTCGTCATGTAGTCATCATGTGGTCTAAGATGTTCCTGTGTGTCTTCCTTAATCAGTGTGACCAATCTTTTGTATTAGATGTTTATGGCTATTGGCATATGTTCTTTCACAGTAGTTATCTGAATTTTCTCTTGACGTATTAGTTTTTAACTGCCACCATTCCCTTGGTTTCTTAGTTTCTATTTCACTTTATTAACTGTTAGAATATTTATACTGTTCTCCTTTTTTCTTATAACCTTTTACAGTTCTGGCCTTAAGCCGTCTGGTCCAGCTGCTTTCGTCTTGTCCAGTTTCTCTAAATGTTTTTCACATTTCCATTTAGTTTAGACATCCACATTATTCATATTGTTTAGGTCTTGTTCTGGGGCTGCTACTGCTGCAACCATGTGCTCTCTAGTTCCCTAGGGAACTTATTGCTGCATATGTCCCCTTCCTCATACTCCTTTTGTGACCCTCTTTCATATTTCTTCTTCATTCCATATTTGTTTCATTCTGTTCTCATGCATTTTGTGAATTTCTTCTACCCAGAACGGTTTCATTTGCTTGCAGAGTTTCTTCTCGTTAATGTGTCAACCCTTCCGTCATAGATCTTCTTCGTTCTTCTCCAGTTTTCTCTTATATTTTTCTATGCTCTCTCTTAGCCCCTTTCCCACTTCCTTTCCTCATTCTTGCTTTCCATCCACTGCAACTCTCCCTTTTCACGGTCTTAAGCACTGATTGGCTGAAAGTACGACAAGTGTTCAGCTTAGTCAAATTCTCATTAATTAAATTAGTTCACCTATTTTTATACCCTCACCACTCCGCCATCTTGTGTTGATTGTACTAAAATCTTGAATGCCCCCTTCGTTGACATCATCGGGTATTTTGCAAATTATTCAGGGTATCCCATAGCTTTGTCCAATTCAGTGCCAGCTTTGAAAGCCAGATATCAGGGTAATATAAAGTCTTGCCAGCTTTCATTTTGCTGGTCATGATGGGAAAATGGAGATTGTCCCTATTTCTGCCTTTTTTTTTTAGTTGCTATTACTGAAATAAGTCAGGTTTTAAGTAGTATTGTGGAAATTGAAAAGAAACTATGTACTATTAAGCCTTTAAGTTGACCTGTTGCACCTTGAACTCATTTTGATTTTTGTTTTACAGGTTGCCAGCGAGTGCAGTTCACCCCCAATAAGGTGGTAAGTGTCTAAATTTTATTGTTTTTTTTCATATTTTCTTTATTTTCCTAATGTAGGCCTCATCTTGTACCTCTTAAACACTTTGAATCTTTTTTTTTTTTATTGAAATTTCCTTTTCATTCTAGTTATATCTCTATGTCTTCGAGTTTTCTGAAGTTGAGTTTCCCGGGTGTTAGTCATTAGGATATATAAATCAAGATTAAGTCATATAAATTACAGTACTGCTTTCAGGTAATCCAAAAGTTTTTGCCAAAGTGTTTGCGAAAGTTTGCTTAGTAGCTAGTGATTGAATGCAGGAAAACGTTTTGCAGCATTTGAGACTGTGCTTCTGAACAGGCTTGATAGCTGTTGCAAATATGAGTACCAGAAGGTGCCTATATTTTTGAGGTTATAATTGAAGAGGAAATTGAGTTCAGTGGTGTGATTTAACTACGGTTTCTAACTAACCAAGGCCTTGGTTTTTCTCCTCTTTCTCTTTCCCAGTTATTCTTACGCATTTCCAACACCACCTTTTATAATTGACAGTGTGGAGTCTCATCTCGTGACATAATACATTCTAGTTGATACATAATACAGATTTCCACACCCCACACTTCCCTAAAACATCTGTGACCTTCCTAAAAGATTCTCTGTTACCAACGCTTTCTCTCCTCCAACCTGTTCTTTTGACACTGGATCTCTCCCAGTTACCATAAAAGTTCATTTTGTTAGCATTGATTTTCCTTTCACTCCATTCCACTCATCCGTCTGTCAAGTGTCTGCGTTACGTCTTCCTCAGATTGTGCGATTCGTGTTGGCCGTCTGTTTTTAGCAGATCCAAAAGACTAGTGCTTTTTATACTCAATTTGACACTTCTGCTCTTGTCTCAATCAGCGTCTTGTGTTATGGTACCCAAACATCAGCTCAAATGGTCAGTTTGATGTACAGTATCCTCTGTTTTTAGTGGTTCCCATCTAATTGTTGTTTGTCAGACTATCAAATATCTTTTTAAAACCAACAAATTTGTGGTATAATCTCTTCAGTAATTGCTTGGTACTTATGAAGTTCCTTTGTCCTAAAGACATCTTTGTATTGTTTATTTCTTTGACATGAAGCCAAACTGACAATTGTCAGTTAGACTGAAGCACCTTGTCCAGTATTGTCATGCTCAAATTATCTAATTTCTATATGATTCTTAATCATGAATACTTTACGTTTGCCACTCTAAGTTTAGATTGTCAAACTTTTTCCACTATTCTGGTCTTAGCCTTCTTGCATAAGCTTTGCATTTATTGTGGTAGCTCGACAGTGATTGGTTTTTCTGTGCATCTAGCAAAAACATTTATAATATTCATGATTATTTTGTAGCCTTCTAATGGATCTCCTTAATTATCAGGTCTTAATTCAATATTGGTACCTCTGTCTTGTCAACTCCTCCAGTTATCTTCATTCATTTGTCGTTAATTGTATGAGAATAATGCTCTTCTCTTTTCATCATTATTTTGTTTCGTATTTCTCTTCAGTCTACCTTTTGAATACTTGGCTCATTTCACATCTTGACTGGCTTACTTCGTCCATTTTGGTATTATGAATATTTTCTCTCCTTCTTTTGTAGTGTTGATTTGCTGACTCGGTGCCTCCCAGATCTCGTTTGCCCTTTCCACCTGCCTCAACACCATTCTCATCTCCATGTAAAGCGTGTATCACTCTATTTTTCCCTGCCTGTCCATTTGACAGGACTTGATGGATGCCCTCTGGCCTTCAGTTACCGTTGGCACGTCTTAATCCCACCAGTGCGTCTTTCATTTGCTCGTATTTTTAGTTCATACTCCTTTGATTTTAGTGTATTTAGTCTCTCATCCTGCAACTAGGATGCTTCGCTTGCAGTGTGCCATGTCTCTGAAGATGGTGATAGCTGTGGAATTAGTACCTCTTTTGTTTAATGTCGTCTGCACCTCCTGTGTCCATCCTGTGAAAGAATCCTTCTTAATGTCTGTTTGTGGATGGAAAATCTACTCCTCATTCTCATACACATGTGCTTTCAGCTTCCAGTTCCATATTACAAAACTTGTCATCATACATTTAAACCATTCTTTTCAGTATTCTCATTTCTTTCAGTGGTTATTTTGCAGCCGCAATCCTATACTTCATTTTCGATCTCAGTGCAGTTTTGGTCTCTTCCAATTACCTCGGTAGCACAGTTGGTCGTCTTCCTGTTTTCCTGTATTGAAATCAGAGCTTAATGTCCTTGGTCTTTTTATATTGGCATACAGTGGACATCACATGCCCACCCTCATCCCACATTTGACACCAATATAATCTTCGCTCTTCAGTCCCTTCCGCTTCCTTTAGACTGCAGTCTGCTATACAGTCTGCTCCATTGCCCAGACTTTTGACACTTCAGTAGTGACTATCCTTGGACCCTCCAGTGTCACTGTAATCATTCTTGAAAGAGGTCAATTACATACTTTCTGCATCCCCAACAATTATTGCAGCTCCACTGCTATGGGACCATCGGAATTTATTTAATTCTTCTGCTATTTCCATCATCCTCTTTGAGTATTGATTTGTTTTGTGGTTCTTCTTGACGTCTTTGTTACTATTTCTCTGTATAATACATGATTGATAAATACTTTAACTATTCATGTGTTCTCTATTGCATAGGTTTCTCTGTACTGATCTTTTGGCTGTGAACTTTATTCTAAGCTGTCCTCCTGTTAGGATTTATTGTGCTCTCACTTGGATTACTGCATTTCTAAAACGTGCGTTGACAGTTATGAAGTGAGTTTCATTTGTATGTTGACCTCTGGGCTTCTTATCAACTTTTCCCGTCACTTAAACATTGTAGGTAGCCAACAACTATGCCATAGCCTGACTTGTATTGTACAGCTTTTCCCATTGCATCGTCTGAACCATCACTGTCGGCCATACTTGTCCACTGAAGTTTCTTTTTTCCTACCATAATCCCTGATGGTGGGACTGGTAGATAACCTTGCCCAGAAACTCTTATTCCACTTAGTTTGGTCTCCCTGTTTGTGGAGCATAGACTTAGAACACAGGGTTGACCCTATTTCTGAGGGCCATATTTCCTAAACTACCCATTGTTTTATTTCTTTTGATCCTTTATATTATATATATTATATACTAGCTTTTGTGTGCACATTCATAGGTGTTTTCATGTTAGCATCATGCACCTCCATACTTTGCTGGTGCTCTTAGCAGAGGTGTGTTGAAAGCAGTGTTCTTGACAAGATTTTGTTGGTTTGAGGGAGTTTAGTTGCTTTAGTTGCTGACTAGTTTTCCAAAGAGACAATTGCAAGCGCTCGGCCACATTGCAAATTCCATCTCTCTCTGCCTGATTCTCCTTCATGAAAAGCATTTCAGCACTCTTACGCAAGATGTTCGTGAGGTGCCGTCTGATGGAGGTATTTGTGTATGAAGTTTCCCAGCGATTTTCCAGGGCACTTCTCTGTAATTACTCTGCTTCTTTCATAGTGACTGCGTGTCTGATACTGCAGTTGCTTTTGCTTGTGTCGTCATTGCCAAGTTAGTCGTACTACAGTTATGTATGTAGGTAGGAATGGTGCTTGTTGTTCAGCCATGTGTGGAATTGTGTCAAAAGTTTAGACTATGGTAATTTGGACTGACTTGCTGGATAGGGTTGACCAACATTCAGTTGATTATTCATACTCATGTTTTTCCGTGCAATAAAGAGAGGAAGGGACATCATATGCGTAGTAAGTAACACAATTGTATCAAGCAAGGGAAAGCAGTTTGAACAGATGTTGCCTACGTGTACATATATGTTGAATTTGCAATGTGTAGGGTTTGGGAATGGTGGGCATAACTGAAACTAATTTACGTAATCAGTACCAGGAGGTTTAAACTGTTGCAAATTGTAATCTTCAGATAGTGCAAAGAGCATAGGGTTTGAATCTTCAACATGAGCTGTTCTTGCAATGAGAGAGGTTTATGATTGATTAATGTCCATTCTCTCGTCCCTCACATTCCACTAACTTCCCACCTACTTCAAGTGTCTCTGTAGGCTATTTTAATATGGTTCTTGGACCTTCATAATGGCCTTTGGAGTGATTTTCATATTCAATACTATTGTGACTTGGTTGTTGGTCTTCCCTTCTCATCACACACCTGAAACATTATGCTTTTGGTTTTAGCGTCCCTCAGTTGGTGGAACCCAGCTCTTGCAAGTACCATGTCTCCCAAGATGTTGGCCATTTGTGGACTTCCCATCTTCTCTGTTTTTTGTGTCTGCATCAATGTCATGGAAGTTTTTCTCTTTCAGTTCTATTTCCATCATGCAAAAGTGTCACACTTTTAATTTTTTTGTGACTGGAAAATCTCCCCCACTTTCACCTTGTTCATGTGCTTCCAGCTGTCTGTTCCATGTAACAAAACTTACCCCAAATACATGTAAACATTCTTTTCAGTGTTCTTATTTCTTTCAATGGTTATTTTGCTTCCCAGTTGTATATTTCATTTTCTATCACAGTGGACATTTTGTGCCATCCAATTCACCCAGTAGCACAATTAGTAGTCTTCCTGTTTTCCTCATTTCAGCTTCTCCAATTATCCTAATTTTTTATTAGTTTGAGAAAACTGCTTTTCCAGTTGCATTAACTTCATATATTTCTATATTTGGGTACATCGTAATTCCACCGTGACATCTCTCATTTGCTTACACTATTACTCTTGACTTTTTTTTTATTTTAGCCTATTTAGTCATGTCTCCTAAGATGTTAGTAGTTACGGAGATCCTCTCTTGTCGGTTTTGACCTGTGCATCATTTTTGCGGTTCATTTTCTGTCCAGTCCTACTGTATTCTTCCTGTGAAAGACTCATTCCTTAATCTGTTTTTGGCAGAAAAATCTCTTCAGTCACTTTTTTCATGTCATATGTCACAAACTTATGAACATACATTTTCACCATACTTGACTGATTCAGTGTACTTATTACTTATTTCTAGCAAAGGTCATTTAGCTTCACCAATCCCAGACTTCATATCGTATTGCAATGCAAGTTCGTTGTCATCCAGCTACCCAGTAGCACAAATGGTCGTCTTCCTGTTTTCCTGTATTGATCACAGAGCTGACATGTTCGTAGTCTATTGTCATTAACATACAGTAGGACATCACACTGCCTATCCTCACCCCACATTTAATGTTACCCATTTAATCTGCTGCTCTTCAGTCCCTCCTGCATCCTTTTGACTCCAGTGCAAATTGTATATTAACTTGATACTGTAATTTTAACCATCTGCCCATATACACTTAACTTTGCTGATAGTTCTCCATGTCCCAGTCTGTCCAAAGGCTTTACGTAATGTACAGTGCATATGTACTGAGCTTGTGACATGTCATGTGCTCTCTTGGTAGCATTTCCAGCAGAGAGACTTCATTCGTTGTAGCCTGTCTTCCATGAATTTTAGCTGTAGTCCCATATTTCTAGTTCAGTTCTTCCCTGGCATTAGATTGTGATATACCTGTATTTACAACGCTCTTAAAATGCTTGATTTCCTAGAGATATCTGTGCTGGTAATTCTCCAGTGATGGGAGAAGTCAGACTGCAGTATATTCCACTCCACTGGACAGAATTGTATTCCTTTTGACACCTCAGCAATGACTATCCATACCTGCTTTTATTGTTGGACCCTGCGGTGGTACTGTAATAATTCTTTGAAGATCTCGGTTGCGATACTTCAAGAAGCTCCATTGCTAAGATGCCATCAGATCCAATTATTCTTCTGCTATGTCCATTTTCCTCTTTTAGTGCTGATTTGTTTGTGGTTCTCGTTGACTTCTTTATCTTACTATTTCTCCTCGTAATACAGTGTTTATTCATACTTATTTTGATTCATGCATTCTCTCCTGCATAGGTTTCTCTGTCGTCATCATTAAAAGCTGCCTTTCTGTTAACAATATATATGTTCTGACTTAGATTCCTGCCTTTGTTGAATGTTATGGAGCCTCTTGAGTTTATATCTTCGTCTTGAAGCCTCTCGTCTTGTGCATAATCATATTGGGTGATGCCAGAACCAAATATTGGCAAACATCGACTGATTTTCTCTACACCACACTACAAACGTATTTCCTTTGTCTCAATCCAGATGGTCTTGACACTCAGTTCTCCATTTGTAATTAGATCTTTTCACTTTGCTCTGGGTTGAAATTTAGCAAATGTATGGTCAAACCACTTCAGGCTTACCATTCTGTTTCAGTGGCTACATCCCTTTTGCATGAGAAGCATTTAACATCAGTAGTAATTCCATATTTTACTTATGTGGTACCCCTTTGCAAGTGGTACGGCTATTCTGCTTCCTCCAGCTCATGATTCTGTTTTCTTATGACCTTCAAAGTATCTGCTTTACATTCCAATGAGCCACAAAGGTACCACAAGTGTTGTACCATAAGTGCGGTACCTTCCTTTTGGTCTGATTTGAGTCTACGTAATTTTGGCGTTGAAAATTTCCTCTCATTGTGTTGCTCTGCAGACCATCTCTTGTGATGCTTGAATGGTTACATAGTGCAGGTTACCCCCACATATTCAAGATTGACATTGCAGATACAATCGGCAAACATTTCCCACTCTTCTGGTCCTAACCTCCTTGTATCAGGTTTTCATTCATTCTGGTAGCTCGGGATTGATTGGTTTTCTCCGCAACTAACAAATTCAGTTATTTTTGGTAGCTAGTAAAGGCTGTCTTCAATTGTCAGATTTTAATTCAGTATTGGGACCCCTGAAATGTCAACTTGTCCTGTTATCGTCATTCATTTTTTATAGTTTGAGAATATTGCTGGTCTTTTTCCATCATTCTTTTGTTTCATATTTTTCTCATTTCATTGTATTTATTTTCCTGTACTGAGCACAAAGCTAACTTGGTCTCGATCTTTAGTCGTCAGCATACATTGGTACATCACTCCACATTTGACATCAAGTCCCTACTGTTTTTTTTTTTTTTAACCCCAGTACCAGTTTCACATCCATTTGATACTGTACTTGAAACTCCTTCCCATATGCACCGACTGTGTATAATAGTTGTCCAAATCTGTCTGTCCAAAGGGTTTACATAATGTACAGTACATACGTACTGAGCGTGACATGTTTTCTTTATGGCATTCTCAGCACAAAGACTGCATTCATTGTAGCCTATCTTCCATGAACTTCAACTCTGCTACCATATCTCGAGTCCAGTTCTTCCCTGAAACTAGATTACAGCATTCCTGTATTTATGGCATGCTTAAAGTGCTTGGTTTCATGGGAATATGTGTTTGTAATTCTACTGTCATGGGAGCAGTCGGCAAGAATTGTTCCTTTTGAAATCTCAACAGTGATTATTCTTCCTTACTTTTATTGGTGTTGGACCCTCCAGTGATACTGTAGTCATTCTTTAAAGAGCTCGGTTACAAATTGTTCATCTTAAACACTACTTGCAGCTCCATTGCTATGAGACCATCAGCCTTTGTTGAATTATTCTGCTGCCATTTCCTTTATCCTCTTTTAGAACTGATTTGTTTGTGGGCCATCAACATTGTCATAAACTGCCCTTCTGTTAACACTTACGACGTTCTCGCTTGGATTACTGCCTTTGTTGAATGTTTTAGCGTGTCTCTAGTTTTTTACTTGATCTTGAAGTCTCTCATCATGTCCATAATCATCTTTGGTGATGCCAGAACCAAGCATTTGCAAACATCTACTTATTTTCTCTACACTGTACTATAACCCTGCTTCCTTCCTCCAAAACCAGATGTTCTTGACACTCTCAGTTTTCATTTGTAAAATGATCTTCCCAATTTGCTCTGTCCTGAAATGCAGGATATATATGGTCATACCATTCCAGGGTCTCCTGTAACTTAGGCTATATTGGGGGAATTTTCTTAGACAAAATAAACTTAACAGGGCAAGAAAGGAGTAGCAGGCTAACTGGTAATTATTGGTACTCCAGTGTGCTTCAATGTATTTTCAGTGCTTCTCTGGTGCAGTGTATTGGTTATAGACTTGGTCTAGTTTATTGTTTATGCCAGTTAGTACAAAATATTAAGACTGGATATTTTGGAAGTTCACTGGGGGTGGAAAAGACAGGGCCTTGAATTTATGTCATACGGTACTTTTTTCTTGTCTTCCAGTCACTGTAAGTTTGGTCTGACACTGATTGTCACTCCTTTCATTTCCATAACACATTCATTCTTTAGAACATTTCTCTAACTTTGTCCTCAGATTATACTGTTAGCGCTATTTCTTCCGCTTGTAGAATTCCCCATTTACTTTAATAAACACCAAAGGACTCATGGGTAATCCACTGTTGTCACTCTAGGTTTTGTGTTATGGGGTAGCATCACTAGTTCAAAGTGTCTTTCTGGTAGCTTTTGCCTATGTGATGTATAATTGTTGGTCAAATGCCTTCTCAGAATCCTCAAATAAGTTTTATGTTACATTCTTCAGGGCCACATTTTAGACTGTTTGTGTTCTGGTAACCTCTGTTGGCTAACGAACAATTGCGGTATCAGTTTTAACAGCATTTCTCGGTTTTATTCCAGCGACTTCTGATGCAATCGTATTCCTCCTAAATTTACATATTGTAGAGTGTCACCTTTTCCCTTGTTTATTATAAAATGCTCTTTTCCCTGTCTTTCCTTTTTTCTTTCCTTGTCAGGCTTTCTTATATTCTGATCTGTTCGTCAATGACTTGGCCGTTAATGCTTTTAGCCAGTTGCTTGTTTCAGATAGTGATTATACTGAGATCAGATGTGTTACCTTCATTCCAAAAAATTACTTTTAGAAAAGCAGTAGATTTGGAAATATCGGGGGGCAAAGACCTGTAGGATAGCCTAGGAATTCCTGAAAAGATAGTTACGATAGTTGAGGCAGTAAGATCATAGGACGCAGGAGAGTGGAGAGAGTTTATGTCTAATCCGATAAAGGTTAAATCTGACACAAACTTTGAGATACGGGTTTCATTCTTGTATGCATTGCCCTACTTCTGTCTCGTCGCCAGCCATTGCTTCTTTGATTTGTATGCTTATCGCACTTTAAGTATTGTTTATATTTCTTCGTGCCACTATCAACTGTATTTATATTTCCATCTTTTATTTTACCTCCTGTACACAACAAATGTTCATACCTCTTCTAGCCAGGATATCTCTATTGTTGCCTGCAAGCATGAAACAATATGGCCCGCTTAGCCCAAATTCCTTGAGGAAATGCATGAATATTTTATGGCTAATTAATCAAAAACCACACACGAATATTGCATACATATCCCACACTGCAGTGAATCAGCTCAAACACGGTCATTCAATACCAGGGGTGTCAGAAAATTGAGGATTATATCAACTTGCCGTATCAAGGAATGATTTTATATAACGTAATGAGATTCATTCTTACCATGTTCAACAAAAGTTTTTCAATTTCATTGGCATAAAGTCATCAGCACAAACAAAAGCACACCACAGGAGAGTTTAGGGAAAACCAAAGAAAGCAATGGCTTTCATGGTTCTTAGAAGTCACACCCCCGTAAAGTACAGTACAGCAGTCGAGGGAACAAGCTTAGGTGATTTGTGGGGTTTATGGTACTTGGTTAATCCTTTCCTCTCGACCCACCTCATATCAGTAACCCATCAGCATATATACTGTACATAGGCACTTTGCCTGGATGGACATTGGTAGTGTTCGTGCTCCCGTCTAGAAGTGGGATCTTTGCTATGCACAGACATCAGTATGAAGTGTTCTTATATTCAAAAGTCTTGTTCATTGTGGTTACATTCATATACTCATTGGTAAAAAACACGTCTTGTAAACAGTAGTATTATGGAAAGTGCTGTTAACTCGGGTGTTCCTGTACTTGGGTTGAGAATTGCAAATGTAGGGAATTACTGTCCTTAATAGTTAAAAACTTCGTTAGCTGATATTTCTAATCTGTTTACACTAAACAGTGATGTCCCTTCCAATGTCTTTAGGCTGAGTGCATCTCTGTACTCTTCTGTGTTTCGTTAACCACTGTCAATTTTTTTGGCAGTCAAGTGTCTTAGATTGTTGAGGCTAATAGTTTGTGAGAGACGTTATTTCCCAATGGTAGTTATTTCCAGAATTTTGCTTCTCCTGAAGAAAGGTTCTCTTTGGTTGGATGCTCCTGCAATGTCTTCTTCCACTGCAATGTTTGTTGAAGTTTTAACAACATCGTCATCAGGTAATTGAGTGTTTGTGCGGCTTCGATGTGTGCGCTGTTTGTTAGATGTGGTGAGGTGCATTTCTAGTGTTGAGCACATGTCCACAGGATGCTACTATTTACAGAGGTATTGTTGGTCTGCCAAAGTTCCATCTTGTTCCTTGTCTCAGCCTCTCCTGTCTTGTTTTCCAAAGGCATGTGTTCATTTGTATCTCAGCGTATATCCCACAGTGGCCAGACATTAGTGATAAGTATTTGATGACTTACGATCCAACAATGGATAACTTGTTACTCTTTAGGAAGCATGACCAGCCTCCTTCCCAATCTGTATCCTGATATTGCAGGGGTGACTTTTAAGTTTGTTTGAACAGTAATTAAGCTCCTTTCAGCAGAAATAGGTTAGGCTGTTAACGTTTCTGTTCTGATGTGCTGGAAAATAAATGGATAAGAACACGGGGTCTCTTGTGGCTTAACATTTATCTAAGAGACGAAGTACAAGAAGTAATAAAAGCAGATCTGCCTAGCAGCTGCACCTTGAGCTATCTGCAACCTGCAGTTGGTTGCATTCTGTATGAAAATATATGTTGACAGCATAACATCCCCCTTTTATTCTTCAAAGGAAGCGATTACACAAAGCTACATTAAACAAGGGTATCAAACTTTAGCATCAAGTACACTTCCGAGATAACCAACTGTTGAGATTCAGTACTGTGGATAGCACTTTGCTCTCACTACATCTCAAGGCATTGAATATATTTTGTCAGCAAACTTAGATGGTAATTCATTTCTTGTTGGGCTAACAGGTTTATCAGTGGTTACTTTACTCTCAGCATTAGGTAGAGTTTTACTTGCACAAACATCACTCTCAAAAGTTATTGGTTTACTTACAGCAGGAGTGTTAACACCTTTTGACATTTCTCACATGTCATTGGGTGTTTCCCTTAAATGTACTCTGTTTTTTCTTAGCAATTTGCCATCACTTTCAATTAAGTATGACCTACTGTTTAACTTTTTCCTACTCCCTTTCACCCAGGACATGTGGTTTGACATGTACATTGGCCCCCTGATGCAAAACATCTAAATCTTTAGCATTTATCATAATACCACATCATTTTTACATTGTTAGAAATTTTTCTTTTCTCTGGCCAGATCTAGGTTTACATTTTGACAAAAGCAATTTGCTAACATGGGTTATTTTGTACAAGTTCGCCTTCCTAAACAATACTCCACTGGACTTGCCCCTTTATCAACAGTTGGGGTGTTTCTATAGTCTAAAATTGCAAGATAAGGACCTTGTCCATTCTCAGTGGCTTTTGTTATCAAGCACTTTGAGGTTTTAACAGCTGACTCGACCACATCATTAGATCGTGGATGAGTAGGGCTACTTGTTCTATGCTCAAAGTCGCAATCTGACGAAAAACGTCTTGAATTCATCACTGACAAGTTGAGGTCCATTGTCACTTATCAGTACTGAAGTAATCCATATCTAGCAGAATGAGCTTTAGGTTTTTGAATTACTGTCTTCCACACAGTATTATCAAGATAATCAATTTCCCAGAAGTTACTAATGGAATCTACATTTATGAGAGAATTATGTTTCTTGATGCTCGTCAAGTCTATGCCAACCTTTTGCCATTGCCTATCTGCTGTTTCATGATACATTAAACTTCCCTTTTGTGGAGAACTAAGGTACTTATTACACATTTCACAAGCTAAAATGAATTGCTTATAATCTCAGAATTCATCCCTGGCCATTACATACATTCCCTTAACCCTGTGTAAACAAACTTCTATGCCTATGTGTGATGAATGAATGACATTCCTAATATCAGCTCTGAGACTTAACGGAACGACAATCCTCTCACCTTGGAAAATAACACCATCCTGGACTGAATACTCATTCAGTCTCAGCCTTTATTTCTTCAGGATGTTCCTTTCTAATAGGCAAATAATCTAGCATATTTACTTGTTCGAACTCAATCTTTTCATGACTGTAGTGGTAAAAATAATCTTGATCGTTTGTCAGCAAGAAACATTCCCTTACCCTTCTTATGTACAATTTCAACATCATATTATATGCAGAATATTGAGCAACATTCCATGGTGTTTTGTAGGTACTTTATACAGAGGTTTTAATAGGTTATGTTAGGTTTATGATCACTTTCAATTACTGCTGTACGACCGTACACACATTGATGAAACTTGTCAAGACTAAAGACAATTGCTAAAGTTTCCTTTTCAATTTGAGCTTAACGTTTTTCAGTTTCAGTCATAGCAAGACTTGCATAGGCAATAGGTTTACCACTTTGTAACAATACAGAACCTAGACCCCTCTGGGAAGCGCCACATTGGATAACAAGATCTAACTTTGGATCATAGTACTGTAATCAGGAGTACTAGTCATTAGTTTTTTTGAACTTACTAAATGCTTTCTCTTCCTTAATAGTCCACTCCCATTCAACATCTTGTTGTGTTAGCTGACTTATAGGCTCTGTTAAATTAGATAAATTTGATAGAAATCTACTCAAATAATTGACGATGTCCGCTAGTCTCTTTACACCTGAGGCATCAGTTGGTGTTTCCATGTTTACAATAGGTTCTATCTTTTTAGGATCAGCCACCAGACCTTTACTTGTGATTTCATGACCTACAAACAATACTTCAGTTTTCCTAAGTACTCCTTTAGACTCTTTCAGTTTTATTCCTTTAACCTGGCATCTTTCCAAGAATTTACCAAGCTTACTGTCATGATCTTTCACTGCTTCCTCACATGTGTCGCCAATGCCTTACAGTAAAACGTCGTCAGGTATTCATACAACTCCACCAGGATCCTCAAGATTCAAGTGTAGTTGCTTCTGAAAAATCTCACTGCTTACATTTAAACCAAATGGTAATCTTGGCCATTTATACAAACCAAAGGGCATTTGAAATGTAGTTAACAAACTAGATTCTTCACAAAGTACACAGTGCCACTACCTAAATCAAAAGATGAAAATACCTTAGCCTTAGACAATTCTGACAAAATATCATCAATTATATGCATAGGATGATGATCCCTTTTTTAGTACCTTATTTAGAGCTTGCAGGTCTATACAAACTCGCAACTCGCCTGACTTTTTCTCAGCAACCACTAAGCGACTTATCCACTCTGTCAGTTCATCCACCATTTCAATAATACTCTTTGAGTTTTTTCTCTACTCTTAAGGTTAATGGGTACCCTACAACTGGGGATTACAACATGGTTGTTCTTCTGGATCTACTGTCGAGTGAACAATATTGTTAAAAGTCCCTGCTTCATCATTAAAAACATCATATTTACTATCTATATGTCAGTAGTGACAGAAATGTTTTCATAATTCACTGTAATGAGTCCCATCTGCTCAGAAGTACACTTGCTTAATAAGGGTGTGGTTTTTTCTTTCACAACTACGAATTCAACAGAATTTTTCTTTCTAATCTTACTGTTCCTCATCCCTGACCTACACTTGCCTAATAGTTTCACAGTAGACAATGTCCGTACTTCTAAAGTATTATCACATAGCGTCAGTGGAGCATCAGGTATCAGATGCTTAGGAATTACATTTACACTACCTCCACAATCTATTAGGAATTTTATTACCTGACCGTGTATTTTCAAGACTGACTTGATCAGTTTATCACTTTTTGTTGACTATTTTAGTAAATATTCTGTTTCTGAACGACTGGATTCACAGTGACCAGCAATGAGTGTTCTTACTATTGCATCTTGCAGCAAAGTGATTGAGCTTACCACATCTGGTGCATGTTTTTCCATTTGCTGGACATTTATTTCTTTTCCATTCGTGTTTTTCACCTTAATATTTACACGTACGCCAGTTTTTCACAGTTGACGAGGACTTGTTAGAATTTTCTGTTACTTCTTGCTTAAAGTTAGGCCTTTGGTACAGATCAGACTTAAATTTAGGTGTAGGCCTCTCATACTTCTCTTTTCTTGACTTCTGCTTCAGTTTAGCAATGTCTTCACCAGGCCTAGGCTCAACAAAATTGGAATTTTCTCCTTTGTAGATGTCCATCTGCCGTTTAATAGACTGGTATGCAATGCAAACATCAAGAGTTTTCTTCAAGGTTAGGTCCTCAACTTCAAATATTTTCTGGCGTAATTTGTCATCGGCACATCCAAATGCTATTTGATTTCGCAACTAGGCGTCATTTTGGTTTCAATAGTTGAAGCCCTTGACCAAAATTTTAAGTCTAGTCACAATTTTCAAGTGATTCATCTGACTTTTGCACACACTTCCTGAACTTGTATCTGCAGAGAATTTGGGGGAGGGAGGGGAGTGGCAATGTAGTCATTGAACTTCTGAAGAACATTTTGTAGGACTTTAGCTGGACTAGGGTGCTGCTGGAAACTTAGAGGAATTGTCAATTTGTAGTAATTCATCGCCAGCAATAGTCAATAACACGGCTACTTTCGTCTCTTTGGACTTGCTTGCTTTCTCCGAAGCCAGTAGGTAAATTTCAAAGCATTGCTTGAATGACTTCATTCATGCTCAGTATCTCCACCTATTGCCAGGATGAACTTTTCGGGAGCTACTGCACAGTCGCCCGTCGATCTTATCTGCAAGTGAAAGTGAGAAGCTCCTTAGTAGGTCAAGTTTTGCTGGGTCCATGACGCTGGATTGAATATCGTTTACTCGTAGTACGAGCGTGTATACTCCTAAGTCCCTGTATGCCTTCTCTTCTTTGTCCTGTAATTATTGCAGTTGCCTACGGTGTCTCTTATTGCTCGTGCATTTCGAGTGGTTTCTGAAAGGGTAATTAATGCTTCCTTTATGGTTATATGCCGTTGGTGATACTTGAGATAAGAGGTACTGCAAGAGTCTTAGGTTCATAGAAGCTGTGCTTTATCTGTGCCATATGTAATGTCCATAGGCTAGAAATAAGATGGTCTCCAGTTCTGGAATTTATTGTATTATATATTATCCTCCCCCAAGCGACAGTTTTCCTGAGATAGGACAATTGTTTGAACTTGAGTTAATTATTGACCTGCATTATTTTATATCTGCGCCACTTATTCCGTGTCAATTTACTTGAGTTAGAGTACTTCTTTGCCATCTATGCAACCTGAACATAGTTTGAATTAGCTCCAAAAATGTTAGGTTTCTCCCTGGCCTCGCATAGATTTAAAGCTTCCCCTTCATGTCCCCCAGTTGTGAACAGTACAGTATGTTTGTTTTGAGACAATTACCATAATTCCTTTGCTACCAAGCACAGCACTCACACACAATGTCCTGTGTAATTGAAACTCACTGTTCTGTCCTCTTCAAAGTCACTGGGGAAGTACTGAGTAATACATTCGTTTCTCCTTTCTTGTGCTGTCAGCTGTGGTTATCAAAAACTGCACTAATGGATGGGGCGATAGTTGACACAAATGCTAATTGTTAGATTTTATTCTCCCCACATTTGTATAATATTATTCGTACTTCATTTTGTCTTGTGTGGCTGCTATTCCCACATGTTCTAGCCATAATTTTTTGGCCCAAGAATGTCGGCATGAACATCGTTACTTTTATAGGGATTACAACTGCGTCCGAGGCTTCGTAATCGGCATAAATTTTTCCAGTCAGTTCTGTGGTTGTACTCTCACGTAGGTCTTTGTACTTTTTAATTTTAACTGTTATGATTCTGATAGCACTTCCTTTGGGGTAGGGTATCAGTGATGAAAAGAAGGAAAGTCCTTGGTGGATAGAAGCAAGTGTTCTGCAATTCTAGAATTTACAGCAGAAACCTTCTCAAGTGATGATTCCACCTGTTTGATGTTAGAACATAGAACAGTCTTAATGACTGTGGTAGATTCATGGTTGCCTATACAAAACGAACGCCTCGGGCTGAATTTTTGCATTGGCTGTTGTAACAGTGTGTAGATCATTGCTTACACAGTGGTAGTTTTCCTTCATATTTGCATACCAAGGAAGTTGGCAGGTTAGCCTTACACCATCCCCTGATTTCTTGTACTCCAAGTCACTGCAATATTGTCAGGATTGTGCTGTGCCATCCATTCAACCCTGGCATAATTTGGATTAGCTCCACAAAAAAGGGGGTTTCTTCCATACCTCTTGTAGGTTTAAAACTGTCCTTTCATGTCCACAAGTTGTGAACTCGACTATATCAGTTTGTGTTTTTAGCAATCTCTGTAATTATTTACTAACCTAACCTAGCCCTCCATCAGAACACAGTTTATCCCTTTGAAAGTCATTTGGAAGTACTGTATAATATGTTCCCCTTTTCTTTCTTGTGCTGTGCACTGTATGGATTACCTATGGTTGGTAGTAACACACTTTTCAGCCCAAGCTGCAATCCCTTTGATTCATTTTACTGTACCTCCATTCATATTTTTTTCTCTTATGCATTCCACTGTCTCATAACATGTTTCTCGTAGTGCAGTTGTGAGGATTTCTTCCCGTTGACACCTCCAAAATCCTTTTAATCTGTTTCTCTTTCGACGTTGAATGATCTCGTTGGTCCCAGCACGTGACCTTTGGCCTAAATTTTACGTTCCTTTCTTGTGCTGTCCTCTGGTAGTCCAGGTACAACATTAGTGCTACTGGTACCACTGTCATCTGAATAACTGTGTCATATATCTGCTGCTTCCATAAATGATTATTGTTAAATCTTCATGAGTTCAGGGCATTTTCCACTAGGGGCTCCTTCCTTCACGTCCACTTGCCTCGGAAGTCAGACTTTTCTTATAAATATATATTTCCCAGCTGCATTTATGCATTCGAGGTGGAAACTGTACAATACAGGGTATTTTCCCTTTCGTATATGGTGTAGCCTAGCTTTTACGCGAATGAACAGTATATATTCCCACTCGCATATGGTGAATCATAGTTTTTCCTGAATAGTGGTTTAAAAAAATACAGGCACTTGTGGGCTCTATTAAGGCAAGCTTCAGTCATCCATATTGTAAAATTAAGCCTAGCCTGTAGTTTTCTCTCGAATTATGCCTAAAATAAAGCTTAGGTTTTTATAGAATACTGTGCATTTTTACTTGATTTCTCCGATATTCATGGGTAAAACTCCTAAAAGTGCATTAGCCTCCCAAATGAGCGTTGTATTTAATTTTTGCTTTCCACGGGCACTGTTACCCTTCCGCTGAATACACATATATAAAGTATGGTATCGTTCATTTTAGATATTTCATATTGATGTTGCAAAATCTTTTTATAAGTTGATGTGCGCAAGTGGAACATTGGCGTCTGTCCTCTTAGCATCCAGAGATTTTCATCATTTCAAATAATCCTGTTTTTGAATTTGATTAAGTATTGAAGTGTAGTGCTTAGATTTTTGTATATGTGATTGAATAAGATATTAACCAGTGTTAGTCCATGGCTACTCAAGTACAGTATTTGTAACAGTGATTTTGATCACAGTTTAGGATAATTCAGGTGAACTTGGTGTTTAGGTTTCATATATATTTCTCTCTCTCTCTCTCTCTCTCTCTCTCTCTCTCTCTCTCTCTCTCTCTCTCTCTCTCTCTCTCTCTCTGTTCTTACACACATCTTCTACATATCCCCCTTCCAGCAATTACAAAAAAGCATTTCTTACCCATTAACTCATCCACAACTCCTCATGCATTTTACTGACCCTCCATAAATATTCTTCTTACATTTTAACATGAGAAGAGGAAGGGGTTTTTGGGGTAGACAGGACCACCTATTCATAAACATTTCATAAATTATAGTTCTCTGGTGCTTTTAATGATTGTTGAAGGATTTAAAAGGTAAATTAGAACCTGTTCATTCTAACACGGCTTGATCAATTAAGGCAAATTTGCAGTTGGTTCGGTTCAAGGTCATAAGGTGACTGTATGGGTATATTAAGTAATAGATAGATACAGATTAATGCCCTATATTCATGCCCTGTAATGCAATTAAAGTATATGATTTGACCCCTGATGGCATATTACCCCTTTCATCATAAAGCTTGCTTAGTTTAGTGAGTTTGAACAGAACTTTTTCAGGCTGAATTGACACAGGTCCAATTAGGTAGCTGGTTATTCCCTTCCACAAATAATGTCTCGATTGCTTTTGAAGTCTTGTCCATTTAAAGTGATTCCCTTAACTCGCATACTTTGTCTTCTCCTCATGCTGTGATTTTCATTCTTTCATATATTATCATAATGTAAGATTTTGATTACGCAGCAAGTCATTTTTCCAGGCAAAATTAACACCTTTGAAAGCTTTAAGTTTGACTGGAAGAATTTGTGTAAATATTTCATCAGTATATTTGGAAGGTCGTCATTTAAAGAAGCTTTAGATTGAAATCTTTTGAACTGAATATTTGTTCCCTGATTTTGTTTTGTAAACATTTCTCATTGAACATTTGAGGATAATGACTTAAAACTAATGTTCATTTATAGACAATTAGTTGTTCCTTTTGATTGAACATGAATCTTCCATTCATTGAGTGCTTGACAGTCTCTCTCTCTCTCTCTCTCTCTCTCTCTCTCTCTCTCTCTCTCTCTCTCTCTCTCTCTCTCTCTCTCTCTCTTGAGTGCTTGACAGTCTCTCTCTCTCTTCTCTCTCTCTCTCTCTCTGTCTCTCTTTTAAGTGCTTGACAGTCTCTCTCTCTCTGTCTCTCTTTTGAGTGCTTGACAGTCTCTCTCTCTCTCTCTCTCTCTCTCTCTCTCTCTCTCTCTCTCTCTCTCTCTCTCTCTCTCTCTCTCTCTCTCTCTCTCTCTCTCTCTTTTGAGTGCTTGACAGTCTCTCTCTCTCTCTCTCTCCAGTAAACTTTTCAGTGTAATGACTTTCTATATAATGACATTCTATAGTAGTCTTCACATTCTATAGTAGTCTTCATTGAAATGTTGTAGCAATGTTATTTTCTTCATTGAAATGTTGTAGTCTTCATTGAAATGTTGTAGCAATGTTATTTTCTTCATTGAAATGTTGTATTGTTATTTTTTTCATTGGAATGTTGTAGTAATGTTTTTTTATCTTTATTTACAGATTGATCCTGATGATGCAACCCAGAGAGAGAGAGAGCGAGAGGAGAGAGAGAGAGAGAGAGAGAGAGAGAGAGAGAGAGAGAGAGAGAGAGAGAGAGAGAGAGAGAGATAGAGAGGAACCCAGGCGATGTCAAGAGAACGAGGAGAGGCAAGGGGATCGCCGGTAACCTTCAAAAACCTAAATAACATGCCAGTAATCCAGGGCAATCTAAAAAAAAAAAATTTTTTATCTGGATCCCTCAACTTATACACTCAAATTTAAAAAAAATTAAAAAATAAATTTTTTTTTTTTTTTTTTTTTTTTTTTTTTTTTTTTTTTTTTTTTTTTTTTTTTTGGTTGTGGTGCTGGGCCCTGGCAGGACCTTGACAAGGGGGTGTGATTTGGGGTCTGGAATGGGCCCTGTCAATTTTACAATGTAATGCTGCTACTCTTATGACACGTTCTCTCATTGTAAATCGTTCTTACGTAATTCTCCTTGTAATAATTAGTTTCTTTACACAGAAGAATTTGTAATGCTATTCATGTAATTCTCATTGTAATTGCTATTCATGTAATTGTTCTTTTTTTACACTATCTGTGTTCTTTCTTTACACAAAGAATTTGTTCTTTTTTTACACAATCTGTGTTCTTTCTTTACACAAAGAATTTGTAATGCTATCTTTACACAAAGAATTTGTAATGCTATTCAGAAGATACACAGAAGACTTTGTAATGCTATTTTGTAATGCTATAGCTATTATTATGTTGTAATGCTATAGCTATTATTATGTTGTAATGCTATAGCTATTATTATGTTGTAATGCTATAGCTATTATTATGTTGTAATGCTATAGCTATTATTATGTTGTAATGCTATAGCTATTATTATGTTGTAATGCTATAGCTATTATTATGTTGTAATGCTATAGCTATTATTATGTTGTAATGCTATTTTGTAATGCTATTGTTATGTAATTCTATCATTGTAAAATGGTTCCTTTGTACACAGAATAATAATAAACTGTCAAGTATTCATAATTATTTATTTATCCTGATGATTTGAATGGTGAAATTCCTCAATTATCTTCACATCAACTGACCAATTCAGTGTGGTATTGAATGATAAGCAGACTGCATTAGAGTTTTATTTAACCAAAGGTCACACAATAGACATGTTACTCATGTGACAGGTCACTAGAGATTGATAGGAGCTCCATGAGTTCACCTATATATACCTTTGATGGACAGTTGCCACGAGTTGCCCGTTAGGGTATCTCCAGCTCAATTTTTGGAGATAGAGGAATTTTTCAGCCAGGCCTGGCCCAAGGTGGTCCATTGGATAGGGAAGCCCTTCATAATTAATTTTTCAGCCAGGCCTGGCCCAAGGTGGTCCATTGGATAGGGAAGCCCTTCATAATTCCTGTAAAGATAGACACATTAATACTTTCTGCCAAGCAACCAGCTACACTGGAAGGGAATCATGGCTGAACTGAAGGCAACTGGTAATTCTGCTGACTAATGCTGTGCTAATAGTGAATACTAACTGGACTGAAAGCTGTTACTGTGTAAGGAAAGTTAGTTTGCTGATCAGTCATGCAACAATAAGGCCAAGTAAAGCTATTTCATATGCATCTTATTGGGAAATTTACAGACACAGCAGAA
This sequence comes from Macrobrachium rosenbergii, assembly GCA_039081455.1. Taxonomy (NCBI): domain Eukaryota; kingdom Metazoa; phylum Arthropoda; class Malacostraca; order Decapoda; family Palaemonidae; genus Macrobrachium; species Macrobrachium rosenbergii. The sequence goes on along the minus strand of JANJGK010000044.1, from coordinate 922,217 downwards.
AAATTTTAAGGGGAGACAATTATTCTTACAGAGAAAAGCTGATAGTTTTTGAAAGTTAGAAATGTTGGGGAACCAGCAGCAAAATTTGATGGAAATATACCAATTGTATAGAAAAAAATTTTTCTGAAACAGACAGAAAAGCTGATCGTTGTTTTTGAAATTTCTATGAAATTCTATATTTCAAAAACAAAGAAAAAATGCCTTTGGAAGCACAGAAATCTCAGACAAACATTTATAAAGAAAAAACTCATAAATTAAGAAAAATCTTTTCTGAAAGGTATAGAGAAAAAAAAAAAAATGCAGAAATTTTTGTACAAGACAAATGGGGCTCTTGTATAAAAGTTCTGGAAAATTGCAGAGAAAGACAGGTTGCAGACTTTTTGTGCACATAAATGATATTTTTGTATTGAGTTTCTGGAAAATTGCAGAAAAAAAAGAAAGTTGTATATACATTTTATGTGCAAAGAGAATAAGGATATTTTTTGTATGAATATTGCAGGAATATTGCAGAGGGAAAGACAGGGTTTTTGGGTATAGAGTCAAAGCCTGACTTTTGTATATAAAAGTTGAGAGCCTTTTTGTAAAAGGCAGGAACAAGACACACTTTTGTATAGAGAAAAAGGACAGTAAATACCGAAAGAGAATATTTCTTGGTAGAAAGGAATAGGAGGAACAGATTTTTGTGGGAGAGTTTGATACAAAACGAGAGACGGACAGACACGGATAAATGGAGAGAGAGAATTGGAAGGACCAAGAAGAGATGTGTGTGGACAGATAAATAAAGATAATAGGATTTAGAAATAGACAGTTTTCAGAGTAAGAGGAGAGAGAGAGAGATTGAGAGAGAATGTTAATATGTTTATTGTTATTAACATTGATAGTAATCATGGGCCATTGAGTTGGTGAGTGAGTTGGATAATGGAGAGTGAGTTAGGGAGTGAGTTTTAGTGAGTTGGAGAGGGAGTTTTAGTGAGTAGGAGAGTGAGTTTTAGTGAGTAGGAGAGTGAGTTTTGTGAGTTGGAGAGTGAGTTTTAGGGAGCTGGAGAGTGAATTTTAGTGAGTTTGAGAGTTCGGGAGTGAGTTTTAGTGAGTTGGAGAGTGAGTTTTAGGGAGTTGGAGAGTGAATTTTAGTGAGTTTGAGAGTTGGGGGAGGGAGTTTTAGTGAGTCTGAGAATTGGGGAGGGAGTTTTAGTGAGTTGGAGAGTGAGTTTGAGGGCTGGGGAGTGCATTTTAGTGAGTTGGAGAGTGATTTTTAGTGAGTTGGAGAGTTGGGGAGGGAGTTTAAGTGAGTTGGAGAGTGGGGAGTGAGTTGTAGCGAGTTGGAGAGCTGGGGAGGGAGTTTAAGTGAGTTGGAGAGTGGGGAGTGAGTTGGGGAGTTGGGAGTGAGTTTTAGTGAGTTGGAGAGTGAGTTTTAGAAAGTTGGAGAGTTGAGAGTGAGTTTTAGTGAGTTTGAGAGTTGGGGAGGGAGTTGTAGTGAGTTGGGGGAGTGAGTTTTAGTGAGCTGGAGATTTGGGGAGTGAGTTGGAGTGCTTCTCTCTCTCTCTCTCTCTCTCTCTCTCTCTCTCTCTCTCTCTCTCTCTCTCTCATCCTTGCACTGCATCACTCTCATTCCCATTCCCTGTAATAATCCATTCCCATTCCCCTTTGGCAATCCATTCCCATTCCTGTTGAACAATCCATTCCATTACCCTTTAACAATCCATTCCCATTCCCCTTGAACAATCCATTCCCATTCAAATTTAGCAATCCATTCCCATTCCTGTTGAACAATCCATTCCCATTCCTGTTGAACAATCCATTCCCATTACCCTTTAGCAGTCCATTCCCATTCCCCTTGAACAATCCATTCCCATTCCTGTTGAACAATCCATTCCCATTCCCCTTTAGCAATCCATTCCCATTCCTGTTGAACAATCCATTCCATTACCCTTTAGCAGTCCATTCCCATTCCCCTTGAACAACCCATTCCCCATTGAACAATCCATTCCAATTTCCCTTTAGCAATCCATTCCCATTCCCCTTGAACAATCCATTCAAAATCTCTCCATGAAACAAAGAAGAAGAAGAAGAAGAAGAAGAAGAAGAAGAAGAAGAAGAAGAAGAAGAAGAAGAAGAAGAAGAAGAAGAAGAAGAAGAAGTGCTGGCTGTGATATTATAGGGTCTGCGTTCCTTAACAGACTCTGTTACTTAACAGAAATATATGAAATAATAAAGTGTATGGTATTAATAGGCTCCTTGTTCCTTAAGAGACTTTGTTCCTTATCATAAATCTAGAAAGTATTCAAGTAGAGGCTTTAGAATAGGGTCTGTGTTCCTTAACAGACATTGTTACCTATCAGAAAGCTGGATCATAAAGTGTCTGTTAAGCAGAGATACTAATCCCTATCCTACGTTGAATATTATAAGAGAAGAAAGAAGGAAAATGAAGAAAAATAATAATTAATCACTCACCATCATCAACTTCTTGAGGTTCTTCAGAGGAGGATTCTTCCAAATCTGCAAAAAGTAACAGACAGAGGATGAGTTGGCTGTGCAACATTGCAGAACAGACTTGTCACTTGCAATGATCTGTCTTATAAACAGTTTTATTGTATTTACAGCAAAAACAGCAACGTAACGCAGCAGAGATCAGGATAATGTACATTTTGTACGTGAAAATCTATTAAAGTCTACAAATTCTGTTGAACTCAAGGTCTGTTAAAGTCTATTAAAGTCTATAAAAGTGTGTTGAATTCTTATCCTTAACCTCAAGCACAGTTGAACACCATTATTACAAACATCAAGAAGGCAGAAATTGATGAAAATGTCGATGAGGTGGATAAGATCAAAGATGGACGCTGAAGTAGTAGTATGAAGAGACCTCTTCATACTACTTCTAAAACTCACTCCCAACTCCCCAACTCACTCCAACTGATGATGATGAAGGGGGTAAAAGCGATGCCATGTCTGTGAAAAGGCCACGTCTGTGAAGACACAGGGAAGGTGTGAATGCCAAAGTGAATAAATGAATAAAGAAAACACAGACTTCCTACTTTTAGCTCCAGTCAAGAAGCATTTAAACTAACATATGTGTTGTTCCTTGCATGTGAGAGACAGGCACTTTAATTTCAATATGCAAAAAGACTTTGTCAAACTGCTGTTTATCTTCACCTGCCAAAAGGACCAGGAACCTTAAACCTTAAAAAGAAACCTTAAAAAGAAACCTTAAAAAGAAAAGTATTCCTATTATTAACTAATCTAAGACGGAACAGAATGCTTCAGGAGGAACTAGAAAGGTGGTCGAGATATATTCCGTCCATTGGGGTGTTATGTTGGTTTCTCGGCCCCCCTGGGCCTCCGGTGATCAATTTCGGCAATGACCGAGAGAGACAGACAAGTGTTTGCCCCCTCCCTTCCTTCTCTAGATTATAATATGTCAATCTTCTGTCCACTACAGACCTACATTGATGCCCTGAATAAGGGCAGGAGAGTGGGCATTTTGACCCTGAATTTGTGGGGGTCAAATCAGTGTTCTTTATCCAATATGATTTTTGACGTAGAATATATATGGTAACGAATGGGACAGACAGAGAGGTACAGCACTATATCTTGGGGGTATAGTGCCTATGACACTATCAGATGCCCTCACTATCATTGTAATATCTGATATTGTGTACTACATCTCGGTGGTACAGTGACTGTGACACTATTAGACGACCTCACTATCATTGTAATATCTGGTATTGTGTACTACATCTTGGTGGTACAGTGGCTATGACACTATCAGAACCACACTATCAACGCTCTAAATAGACCTAAAAATCAAATAATAAATGAAATATTCACTAAAATACAAAAGATTTGGATTCTGAAGATTAACCATAGGCCTAGGCTACATCCTCCCAAGGGGGCATTTTGGCATAGCTGAAACCGAGATATATAGGAATATATAGACTTATAGACTTCTACCCATGAATTTTTGCCATTAAAAAACATATTTTGGGAATTAAACATATAGAATTTAAGGCCATTTTAGCTAAAATAAGTCGATTACAAATTTCTATTAGACGATTGGTTCCAGACACTGACGCGAATCATCGGACGATGAATCTCGAGATTTACGTAATTAAGGACTGTCTGACTGATTTGGGTTGGTTTAAATAACTAATTAGCTTAATTACCATTAAATATATATTAAAATTAACCTAAAATTAATGAAATATGGCCGTTTTTCGTCGCCGATTCGACGTGACTCGAACCAAGTTCGAACAGTTGTTCGGTTCGATGATTTTATGATATTTACGCAATTTCTGACTATTTTACCGATTTAGATCAATTAATGAGACTCATTAGCGTAAATTGGGTTGAAAATATATGTCAATTAACGTAAAATTCATTAAAAATAGCGATTTTTGTTGCTGATTCGAACCTGTTCGAACATGTTCGAACAGTTGTTCGGTTCGATGATATGACGAGATTCACGTAATTACCGAATATTTTACCGATTCGGCAACGAAAAACGGCATATTTATTTAATTTTACGTTAATTGACCTATAGTTCCAACCTCATTAACGCTAATTAGTCTCAAATTTATCTAAATCGGTAAAACATTCCGAAATGACGTAAATATCGTGAATTACCGAACCAAACCACTGTTCGAATTAGGTTCGAATCTCTTCGAAGCAGTAACAAAAACGGCTATATTTAATTGATCTCACGTTAATTTACTTATATCATTAATGATAATTAAGCTAATTAGTCGTATAAATTGATCCCAATCAGTCAATCAGTCTGAAATTACGTAAATTTCGTGAATTATCGAACCAAATCATAGCTCGAACTAGGCTCGAATCTCGCGAATCAGCAACAAAAATAGCTATATTTAATGAGTTTTACGTTAATTGACATATATTATCAACCTAATTAACACTAATTAGTCTCATTAATTTATCTAAATCGGTAAAATAGTCCGAAATTACGTAATTTTCGTAAATTATCGAACCAATGGAACTGTTCGAATCAGGCTCGAATCTCGGCGAATCGGCGACGAAAAACGGCCATAATTCATTAGTTTTAAGTTAATTTTATTATATAATTAATGATAATTAAGCTAATTAGTTACTCAAATTAACACAAATCAGTCAGACAGCTTTTAATTACGTAAATATCGTGATTCATCGTCCGATTCACGTGTCTTGACCAGACGTTTTCTACAAATTAAAATCTACTTATTTAACGAAAATGGCCTTAAATTCTATATATTTCCTTCCTAAAATATGTTTTTTAATGGCGGAAATTGATTGGTATAAGTCTAAAGGCTTATATATTTCTGTATCTCTCAGTTTCGGCGATGCCAAACTGCCCTAAAATCCCCCCTCCGGAAGTATGTATTCTAGGCCTAGGGATAATCTTTAGAATCCACGTCGTTTATATTTTTGTGAATATTTCATTTATTATTTGCTCTTTAGATCTATTTATGTCTATTTGTGTCTATATGTGTATTTAGAGCATCCAAACCGTTACGGCAAGTCTTGTCCACCTATGCTGGGTATTAGGGTATAATGGCTGATTTGTCCCGGTGTAGGATATATAGACTTATCTTTTCCTTTCTAATAGCGCTAATAGTGAATCTCCTGTTGCATGGCAGATAGTGAACTAATAGTGAATCTCCTGTTGCATGGCTGATAGTGTACTAATAGTGAATTTCCTGTTGTGGGACTGATAGTGAATCTCCTGTTGCATGGCTGATAGTGAACTAATAGTGAATCTCCTGTTGCATGGCTGATAGTGAACTAATAGTGAATTTCCTGTTGTGGGACTGATAGTGAATCTCCTGTTGCATGGCTGATAGTGAACTAATAGTGAATCTTTTGTTGCATGGCTGATAGTGAACTAATAGTGAATCTCCTGTTGCATGGCTGATAGTGAAATAATAGTGAATTTCCTGTTGTGGGACTGATAGTGAATCTCCTGTTGCATGGCTGATAGTGAACTAATAGTGAATCTTTTGTTGCATGGCTGATAGTGAACTAATAGTGAATTTCCTGTTGTGGGACTGATAGTGAATCTCCTGTTGCATGGCTGATAGTGAACTAATAGTGAATCTCCTGTTGCATGGCTGATAGTGAACTAATACTGAATCTTTTGTTGCATGGCTGATAGTGAACTAATAGTGAATCTGCTGTTGCATGGCTGATAGTGAACTAATAGTGAATCTCCTGTTGCATGGCTAATAGTGAACTAATAGTGACTTTCCTGTTGCATGGCTGATAGCGAACTAATAGTGAATTTCCTGTCGTGGGACTGATAGTGAATCTCCTGTTGCATGGCTGATAGTGAACTAATAGTGAATCTTTTGTTGTATGGCTGATAGTGTACTAATAGTGAATCTGCTGATGCATGGCTGATAGTGAACTAATAGTGAATCTCTTGTTGCATGGCTGATAGTGAACTAATAGTGAATTTCCTGTTGCATGGCTGATAGTGAACTAATAGTGACTTTCCTGTTGTGGGACTGATAGTGAATTTCCTGTTGCATGGCTGATAGTGAACTAATAGGGAATCTTTTGTTGCATGGCTGATAGTGTACTAATAGTGAATCTGCTGATGCATGGCTGATAGTGAACTAATAGTGAATCTCCTGTTGCATAGCTGATAGTGAACTAATAGTGAATTTCCTGTTGCATGGCTGATAGTGAACTAATAGTGAATTGCCTGTTGTGGAACTGATAGTGAATCTCCTGTTGCATGGCTGATAGTGAACTAATACTGAATCTTTTGTTGCATGGCTGATAGTGAACAAATAGTGAATCTGCTGTTGTATGGCTGATAGTGAACTAATAGTGAATCTCCTGTTGCATGGCTAATAGTGAACTAATAGTGACTTTCCTGTTGCATGGCTGATGGCGAACTAATAGTGAATTTCCTGTCATGGGACTGATAGTGAATCTCCTGTTGCATGGCTGATAGTGAACTAATAGTGAATCTTTTGTTGCATGGCTGATAGTGTACTAATAGTGAATCTGCTGTTGCATGGCTGATAGTGAACTAACAGTGAATCTCTTGTTGCATGGCTGATAGTGAACTAATAGTGAATCTATTGTTGCATGGCTGATAGTGAACTAATAGTGAATTTCCTGTTGCATGGCTGATAGTGAACTAATAGTGAATTTCCTGTTGCATGGCTGATAGTGAACTAATAGTGAATTTCCTGTTGCATGGCTGATAGTGAACTAATAATGAATTTCCTGTTGCATGGCTGATAGTGAACTAATAGTGAATTTCTTGTTGCATGGCTGATAGTGAACTAATAGTGAATTTCCTGTTGCATGGCTGATAGTGAACTAATAGTGAATTTCCTGTTGCATGGCTGATAGTGAACTAATAGTGAATCTCCTGTTGAACAACTAATAGTGAATCTCCTGTTGCATGACTAATACTGAACAAATAGTGAATCTCATGTTGCAAGACTAATACTGAACTAATAGTGAATCTCTTGTTGCATAACTAATACTGAACTCATAGAAAAATAGATAAATTTACAAACTAATAAAGAAAAATGTAAATAAGCAAAATATTAAAATACTAAAATATAAAAAGCACCCAAGCAGCCTAACAGTTCCCAGTTCATTAAGGTTTGCTTTCAAGCACAATACAATATGCTGATAAAGATGGCTGACGATGAACCTTTCTCTGTCTATTGCAACGTTGATTAAATAAAGTGCGAATAATAAATTTGCCTGAGAGTAAGACCGACCTATAACACCAGTCGCCCGAACTCGGTTCCGCAAAGGGTCAAAAGCAAGGAAACAACGATGCCTCCGCAAGCACAGACAACTGAAGAGAATTGAATGCAAATCAAAACAGAAAATTGCAATTTAGGGTCAGTGATGTGGGTCCATACAAATCATCGGCCTCGTCGAGACTTTGCAACGAGTGCAATTGACACTCGAGAGCAGCTCATCGGAAATGTTGGAAATCATGAGAAATGTAGAAAATGTGGTAGAAAGTGTAGAAGGAAATGACAATAAAAGAGAGAGAATGTGTAGAAGGAAGATCTCAAGCAGAAACTACACAAGAAAAAGAGGAGAAAGTGAGAAAGGTGAGGTTGAAATGGCAGGTGGCTGAAAGCGCTTGCTATCAATGCTGTGTCTTTGGAAAAGTAGCCCCAGGCAAAAGCCGCTTTTCCTCAGTACAGAGCTATCTAAAAACTGCTTTCAGTGCTTTCAACGACCTTGCTTGAGCAATGGCAGGAAAGCGCAGAGGGATAAAGATGCAAGCAAGAAGTCATTTATGACCTTTTTTATGTAAAATATAGCAAAGAACAAATAAAAATAACAAAAAGGTTATAACAAGAAACATCAATTCTGGAGAACTACTTCAAAAGAGGAAACTGCAGATGATGGGATAGAAAATGGACGACTAATGAAAGGATTATGAAGAATACGGAGCCAGATCTTGAAAGAAGGGAACTGCAAGTGTCTTCTTCATTGTATACACAACAATCAACAGACCAAGAGATGTAAAATTACAAGTACGGGAACAAACAAGCAGTAGGAAAAGACCTCGACAATGACAGACGAAGGACCATACAGAAAGTGTCTCCCAGGCAGTTGTTAAATCAAAACGAGAACTATGGTGGTGGGAGGAGACACCTGTTTTATGCATTTTGATTCACTTTCCTTCTTCAATCATCCAAAATTGAAGCATAAACTATGTTAAATCTAGATTCTAGCTTCATTATCTGTGAATTAGGGGCACTTTGAGGGCATAACCAGCAGAATGGGACCCCAGGGGGCAAACGTATGTTCCTCGGTACCTATGGGTCGGGCTCTGGTGATCTATTTTGTCAGCACTGACGATAATTCTGTTGAGAAAGTGGATCCAAATTCTAATCCATTGAACTGAAAGGCTTACTAAGACTTCTATTCACCCCCCCCCCCCTCCCTTGCATAGATAAAATTATACCCCTTTCTGGTCCACTGTACACCCAAATTTATGCCATAAATAAAGCCAAGGGGGGTGGCCATTTTAATCGAGAATTTGTGTGGTTAAATCAGTATTCTTCATCCAATATAAGTGTCACAGGAGGTATTCTGGATTGCTAAATACATTGGATGGGAAGGTCTTAGAAAAGGTACAAAACTGATGGTACCATCTTGCGGTACCTTGGAGGCTGCTGAAGCAGGTACAGCGTGGTCCATAAATGAAACACCAGCAAGAGCTGGATGAAGCCACTATCTGGTGGGATGGATCAAAGTAAAACTCCTAAATAAATAAAGTCACAAAGAACAGGATTGATTTTGCATCCTTGTTACGTCTGTTCTCAGACAATGAGGTGCTGTGCTGCATGCACACAACCATTTTGCACAGCAATTGCTACGTGGATAGGGGTAATGTGGACTCACAGCATTGGAGGAAGCTTTGGGTTGCCAGTCAAGATGATTGGCCCCCCTACTGGTGGCCCCCTTTTGAAAATAAATCCCTTTGTAGCTAAACTTCATAACCCTTTGGTGGTCAAAAGCAGAATTACAGTTATAGGTTTTTAAGACAAATGATTTTTGTCCTTGATATTTTGGTCCAACTTGATGTTATCAACTTATGTATGAAGTGATTGAAACTATTGTTACAGTGTTGAATAAGTGCAAAGCAACTTGCTACAGCTACTTAGAGTTATTTTGGAGCTACTTTTCAGGGAAAAGAAGAGCAGCGAATGATGAGATATAGGCTCAAATTTGGAAGAGATTTTGGGGGGTCAAAAGTCTTCTGTGTCACTGATGATATTGTGCACTATTTTGATATATTGAAATAAGGAAATTGTACTATAATTTAATATAGAAATTAAGCTAATGTTGAATATAAAGTCATGAGGAAATTTCCATTAATTTATTAAATTTGCATATTTTAAAAATTAAAAATTTATTGAAAATTAACCTCTATCATTTCAAATACAGGTTTACTAATTACTAATACATTAATTTTCCTTCATTCACATAGATATATACATTCAAGAATTAATATATTTTACACATTACTGAATTGGTTTTGTGTCACTTTCTTTGGCACCACCCCAAAAATACCCTGGCCCCACCTAGGTAGGGCCCCCCTGAATAGGAGACCGGTTCTCTTTCCTGTATGGTGAATGATAGTGAATGGTGGATTATGAATAAGTAATTAAACTTATTTAAGGTCATTAGTACAATATTTTTGTGTCATTTTCTTTGGCACCCCCCAAAAAAAATATCTTGGCCCCACCTAGTTAGGGCCCCACCCCCTGAATAGGAGACCTGTTCTCTTTCCTGTATGGTGAATGATAGTGAATGGTGGATTATGAATAATTAAACTTATTTAAAGTCATTGGTACATTAGTTTTGTGTCATTTTCTTTGGCCCCCCCCCCCAAATATCTTGGCCCCACCTAGCTATGGCCTCCCTTAAGAGAAGAAAAACCTTTTTTTCTCAAATTCCTAATCATGTTTTTCTACTTTTTTCTTATATATGATGTTTTGGAATGAAAAACCTTTTTTTTCTGAAATTCATAGTCACATTTTTCTACTTTTTCTTATATACAGTATGACCTTTTGGAATTAAGAAAAACCTTTTTTTCTCAAATTCATAATCATGTTTTTCTACTTTTTTTCTTATATATGATGTTTTGGAATGAAAAACCTTTTTTTTTTCTCAAATTCATAGTCACATTTTTCTACTTTTTCTTATATATGACCTTTTGGAATTATGAAAAACCTTATTTTTCTTAAATTCCTAATCATGTTTTTCTACTTTTTCATATATATGACCTTTTGGAATTATGAAAAACATTTTTTCTCAAATTCCTAATTGTGTTTTTCTACTTTTTCTTATACACGAGCTTTTGGAATTATGAAAAAACTTTTTTCTCGAATTCCTAATCCTGTTTTTCTAATTTTTCTTGTATATGACCTTTTGGAATTATGAAAAACCTTATTTTCTCAAATTCCTAATCATGTTTTTCTAATTTTTCTTATATATAATCTTTTGGAATTATGAAAAACCTTCTTCCTCTAATTCCTAATGATGATTTTCTATTTTTTTTCTTATATATGACCTTTTGGAATTATGAAAAATATTTTTTTCTTAAAATCCTAATCATATTTTTCTATTTTTTTTCTTATATATGAGCTTTTGGAATTATGAAAAAAAAAAATTTTTCTCAAATTCCTAACTATGTTTTTCTACTTTTTTCTTATATGTAACCTTTAGGAATTTAAAAACCTTATTTTCTTAAATTCCTAGTCATGATTTTTGTACTTTTTCCTATATATATAAGCTTTTGGAATTATGAAAAACTTTTTTCTCAAATTCCTAATCATGTTTTTCTACTTTTTCTTATATATGACATTTTGGAATTATGAAAAACTTTTTTTTCTCAAATTCCTAATCATGTTTTTCTATTTTTTCTTATATATGACCTTTTGGAATTATGAAAATCCTTTTTTTTCAAATTCCTAATCATGTTTTAGTACTTTTTTCCTATATATGACCTTTTGGAATTATGAAAAACCTTTTTTCTCAAATTCCTAATAATTTTTTTCAAATTTTTCTTATATATGACCTTTTGGAATTATGAAAAAATTCCTAATCATATTTTTCTAATTTTTCTTATATATGACCTTTTGTAATTATAAAAAACCTTTTTTCTCAAATTCCTAATAATTTTTTTCAAATTTTTCTTATATATGACCTTTTGGAATTATGAAAAAATTCCTAATCATATTTTTCTAATTTTTCTTATATATGACCTTTTGTAATTATAAAAAACCTTTTTTCCTCAAATTCCTAATCATGATTTTCTACTTTTTTCTTATATATGAGGTTTTGGAATTATGAAAAACCTTTTTTCTCAAATTCATAATCATATTTTTCTCATTTTTTCTTATATATGAGCTTTTGGAGTTATGAAAAACCTTTTTCTCTCAAATTCTTAATCATATTTTTCTAATTTTTCTTATATATGAGCTTTTTGGAATTATGAAAAACATGTTTTCTCATATTCCTAATCATGATTTTGTACTTTTTCTTATATATATGAGCTTTTGGAATTATGAAAACCCTTTTTTTCTCAAATTCCTAATCATGTTTTTGTACTTTTTCTTATATATGAGCTTTTGGAATTATGAAAAACCTTTTTTCTCAAATTCCTAATCATGTTTTTGTACTTTTTCTTATATATGAGCTTTTGGAATTATGAAAAACCTTTTTTCTCAAATTCCTAATCATGTTTTTGTACTTTTTCTTATATATGACCTTTTGGAATCATGAAAAACCTTTTTTCCTCAAATTCCTAATCATAATTTTCTACTTTTTTCCTATATATGAGCTTTTGGAGTTATGAAAAATATTTTTTCTTAAATTCCTAATCATATTTTTCTACTTTTTTCTTATATATGAACTTTTGGAATTATGAAAAAACTATTTTCTCAAATTCCTAATCATGTTTTTCTACATTTTTCTTATATATGACCTTTTGGAATTATGAAAAACCTTTTTTTCTTAAATTCCTAATCATATTTTTCTAATTTTTCTTATATATGACCTTTTGGAATTATGAAAAACCCTTTTTCCTCAAATTACTAATCATGATTTTCTACTTTTTTCTTATATATGAGCTTTTGGAATTGTGAAAAAACTATTTTCTCAAATTCCTAATCATATTTTTCTACTTTTTTTTTTATATATGAGCTTTTGGAGTTATGAAAAATATTTTTTCTTAAATTCCTAATCATATTTTTCTACTTTTTTTCTTATATATGACCTTTTGGAATTATGAAAAACCTTTTTTCCTCAAATTCCTAATCATGATTTTCTACTTTTTTCTTATATATGAGCTTTTGGAGTTATGAAGACCCTTTTTCTCTCAAATTCCTAATCATATTTTTCTAATTTTTCTTATATATGAACTTTTTGGAATTATGAAAAACATGTTTTCTCAAATTCCTAATCATGCTTTCCTACTTTTTTCTTATATATGGCCTTTTGGAATTATGAAAACCCTTTTTTTCTCAAATTTCTAATCATGTTTTTGTACTTTTCCTTATATATGAGCTTTTTGGAATTATGAAAAACCTTTTTTCTCAAATTCCTAATCATGTTTTTGTACTTTTTCTTATATATGACCTTTTGGAATTATGAAAAACCTTTTTTCCTCAAATTCCTAATCATAATTTTCTACTTTTTTCCTATATATGAGCTTTTGGAATTATGAAAAATATTTTTTCTTAAATTCCTAATCATATTTTTCTACTTTTTTCTTATATATGAGCTTTTGGAGTTATGAAAACCCTTTTTCTGAGTCCAGTCCCGTGTCAGCCGGTGAAATTCCATTACAGCACGAATTTCTAGGTATAACCTTGCTAGATATACCAGAGAAAAAGAGCTTTCAGGAAAGCTGGGGTTACTACCCCCAGTCGAGCGTCTTCTAGGAAGACGTCGGTATAAGGAGGGGTGAGTGAATTACCACTACCACGGAAACCTACTCGAAAGATCTCTCCCTATCAAAATCCCCAGAACAGAGCGGTGAGCCGTTACAGCCCCCACACCAAACACCCGCCAGGACGGCGACACCAGCGCCACCTACCTCATTCCATTTTCTAGCACGTGAAATCGCTGTTTCTTTTGTGTGCTCGTCTCCATTATTTTGGAATTTTCTGCTTTCTGCGATGGCGTCGAGCAGCTTTACCATTTCCAAGTTAAGTACCATCTTCTTGTGGGGTTTTGTTCTATTTTTTGGCTGTTACGGTCTCGTATTTTCATAAATATTGAGATCTTATTATGTCGCCACGGCGTCCCCCGCCAGCCATGTCGACCGCGAGGCGACTCCTTCTGTTCTTTTCAGTTGGAGTTGTCTCCTCGTCGTTATAGATAGATTTTGCCCCCTTGGTTCCCTTCCTGGTGGTTCCTTGCGGTGGCTCCCCCCCTTATGAATTACGTTCAATTGGCCTACTGGCCTTTGTGGGAGTGATGCCCCGTCTAGGTTCCCCCCCTCCAGGTTGGGTTCCTGTTATTTTTGGTCTTACTAGGCTAATTAATTTTTGCTTGAAGATGGTGCTCTCTTTTAGTTTTATTTTTATTATTTTATTGGGTGGTTTACCTCGGGTGCTGGCGGCAGCCTCAGATCTAACCGCTTCCCCGTGGTAGGCTACGCTCTCTGTTGAGCACATTTTAGTTTTTTATGAGTGATGGTTATTTTGTGGAGTAGGCTTGTTTGCTTCCATCCCCTTGCCCTGGGTGGGGAGTTCAGGTTGAGGGAGTTTTGTTGCTGTTTCCTCCGGGATCGTTTTTCGGTGGGCAGAGTGAGCCCCTTAGTTCTCTTCCTCCATTTGGGGGGAATCGAGTTCTTGGGATGTGTTTCCTCTAGGCTAGTCGCCCCCTTGCCCGCCATTCTCGATCCCGGTTGGTTCTCGGCACAAAATTTCTCTCCCTGTTGCTTCCCCCTCCCTTCTGCCCTCCTGTTCCTAGCCTATATTAAGGTTAGGTCCATATTAGGCTTCGCCTAGGTAGGAGTCGGGCTTCGGGTTGCGTTGCTTCCAGTCATATTACCCTTCCAAGATTCATTGTCTGGGAGGTATGGTGCAGTTGAGCGGGTGAGCTTCTCCCCGTCTCCTGTTCCTTCCTGGTAGCCTACTCCTCCTCCTTCCCCCCCCCCCTCCTCCTCTCTCCAGCCTTGCTCTACTCGTGCGGGTGACGCTAGATGGCGTTTTCTCCGAGTTCAGGGACTTCTCCTATTGGTTGAGGGATTCGCTCCCTCCCATATCGTCCCTAGCATCGCTGTATTGGGGTTGGTGGTTTGTTTACTCGAACGTGTTCGAGTCACTATCCATTCCTCTCGTCTCCCCGTCGGGTTACGTTGATACGGTAATATATATTGCTTCAGCCTATGTTATGAACATACGAGCATTTTACCCGTCTTGTTTCTCCGGCGGGGAAGTAAGGGCGGAAGGTTTTTCATTTTATAGAGGAGCGGATCCTTCCGTCCTCTTGAGTTCTTACCATCACTTGTTACTGTTATTATTTTTGTTATTGTTTTTAGATAAGTCTGTTTATCTACAGGAGTACTCTCCTTAATTCATTATATATATTATATACGTGAGTCCGGTCCTATACCCGGGGGCTCCGCCGTTATTTTACTGGCAGCCCTTATGGTTAGTTCCTGGTCTCTCTTTCCTTCATTCCCCGGAGTACTCCGGGGTCTGAAACCTTTACCTTCCACTCTGAGTAATTTAGAGCTTATTGGCCCAGTTTATGTTAAGGGAGTTCTTCTCCGCCGGAGTATTCCGGTTGCAGTCGAGTTTCCCGGCCTCGCCAGCTTTAGTTTGCTTAGGGTGGGAGGTTCATGTACTTTTCTACTTACAGACTGTTCGCTGTGAGGAGCCGGGGTGCACCGCCTCCCTCCAACAACCTTACGGTCACGTAGTTTGCCGGACCCACGCTGGTTGTGCGGTCCGACTGGATGACCTGGTTGTCTGGCACCCTGATGGTTGTGAGGTTTGCTTCGCTCTCTGCACAACTGTCCAGGATGAGTCGGTAAGTGACAGTCTTTACATTACTCCTGCTTTATGCTCCTCATATTGTATATTGTATATTGATTATGAGGTTCCCGGAATGGTTTTCGTTCTTAGCTAATTGTTGGTTTTCTTACAGGCGGACGAAGCGTCCAAGAAGTCTGCCTTGGAATCCCTCCGGGCCTGGGTGGCTGGGTTTGGCAGGAACGTTCCGTCGGGGAAGCCCTACGTCCTCGACGCCAGGTTGAGGGACTTGCTCTACCCCGGCGCACGGGTGGCGGCCGCAGTGCCTGAAGACCTTGCCACCCCTATCATCCAGCAAATCCGGGATGAGACCCAGCCACCCCAAGCGGATATCCTCTACGCTGAGGTCTCGGAGGATGTAGCCGCCATGGATCTTAACCTGGAACCGATGAACATAGAGCAGGACCAGGTGGTAAGTGGTGAGGTAAGTGAGGTTGTTGGGGCGGGCCCCCCTTTATTTGACTCCCCTGCTCCATCCATATCTTCTTTCGCAGGTTTTGTGAAGTCTTCCTCCTTGGGTGATAGAGCTCCGTCTGCTATCCCCAAGTTGAAGTTGAAGACTTCATGGAAGGCGAAGGGCTACAAGTCCTCGACTTCCAAGAAGGCATCGCCCTTCCCCCCGTCGAAGGCTAAGGTTTCAGGACCTGTAGCCTCCGGGAGCAAGTCTGGTTCCTCCAGCAAAGGCGCGAGTAAGAGGGCTGCAAAACCAAGCCCTCCTCGCCAACCTGCTTTCGACGCAGAGGCCTTTGCCAATCAGCTCTATAAGCGATTTACAGAGGACCTAGATTCGAGATTTAACAAAATCTCCGAGAAGTTGGCCAGTCATGATAACATACTGGCGGGAATGGCTCACCCACCCCCAGCCGAACCACAGTATGTTATCCCCGACACTGCGGACCTCCCGCCGTTCGATGTCGGTAACCCTTGGCGATTCGCACTCCGGGCCATCCAACATGATGGCAAACTGACACTTGATGGTCTTGGCACGAGACGGTTGGAGGAATTGGAGTTCTTCCCCCCCGATCTCCTGCCCCCTTACCCAGGCTTCGTGAGGCTTACGGAGGAAGCTTGGATTCGGTCAGACAAGGTTCCTAGGGAGACTGTCATCGTCCCTAGGGACCAAGCTCAGTCGGCTCTTCTGCGCACTCTGACGGAGTGGCAGGCGGACAATACGAAGTTGACTCCTTTCAAGGGCAACTTCACTATGTTCGCCCTGGGAGACAACCTACCCACCCCTTGCTTGGACAAAGTCGCTCTGGCTACGGCCCGAGCGTGCTTCGATGGTAATCCGTTACCACAGCTAAGGGAGACAGACCCTACTTCCCTGGTATTCCCAGGCAGTAATGAGTTCTGGTTGGACGCCCCGTCCACTTTCACGGTCGGGAAGCTGGACCCCTTCTGCGCTTCCACGCAATTCAGTGAGCAGCTCCCCAAGCTGCCGGAAGCTCTTTTGAAAGCGGAGTTTGATGCTCGGGTTAAGTTAGCCCGGTCCTTGAACTCCGTATGCCTTACGGAAGCTACTGCCGTCTCCTGCTCGGACGAGCCTTTCTTCCAAGTTCTGGCTAAATCCTTGCTGGCAGGCTTCCAGTCTGACTTATTTGAATTTATCATGGCCAGACTGGAATGTAGGAAGTTCATCTTTGCCGATGCAACTATCCGCCACGAGCCTAACAAGCTCGTGAAAAGCTCGATCTGGGGACCTAACCTCTTCCCTGAAGAGGAGGTCACGAATGTTATGGCCGAGGCTACACGGGCCAACCAGAGTCTTCGTTCTCGCTGGGGCATTTCGGCCTATAAGCGTAAGACCCCAGAATCGGCCGGTCCCCAATCGAGAGGAGGTAAACGCTTCAGGAGGCATAAGAGGCCCCACCATCAGGCGGTAGTCCAAGCCGTCCCGGTCTCGGCAGTAGCGCAGCCTTCTACTTCCAAGGCTCACCCCCAACAGTATGTGCTGGTCCAACCAGCTGCACCCTCCTATGTGGCCTCACCGGCGTACAACCCCACATATGAGGGCCGTGGTTACTTTCACGGCCTTAATAGGGTTGCAAGGGGAGGAAGAGGCAAAGCCCCTCATAGAGGGAAGCCCAACACCACCCCAAGGGGAAGACCTGGACGTGGTAGGGGGAATAAACCCGCTCCCTCCCACTGAGAGAACACAGGTAGGCGGTCGCCTGTTTTGGTTCAGGGACCAATGGACCTTCAGCCCTTGGGCACACAGCATTGTGTCCAAAGGACTAGGATGGAGCTGGATCAAAAACCCTCCTCCTCTAACCAGGTTTTACCAGCCACCCACATCAATCCTAAAGGATTACGTGACAGAATTGCTCAACAAACGAGCAATAAAGAAAGTAAGGCACCTAAAGTTTCAAGGCAGGTTATTCACTGTTCCCAAAAAAGACTCCGATCAGCAAAGAGTGATCCTGGATCTGTCGCGTCTAAATCTCTACATAAAATGCGACAAATTTCGCATGCTTACGGTAGCTCAAGTACGGACTCTACTTCCGCGTGGAGCCGTCACCACCTCTATCGATCTTTCAGACGCTTATTATCACGTCCCGGTTGCGCGGAACTTCTCTCAGTTCCTCGGTTTCAGACTCGGGAATCAAGCCTACTCCTTCAGGGTCATGCCCTTCGGTCTGAACATTGCGCCCAGGATATTCACAAAGCTGGCGGACACGGTAGTACAACAACTCCGGTCTCAAGGGATATCCCTAGCAGCATATTTGGACGATTGGATAATTTGGGCACCAACAGTTCCGGAGTGTCAGAAAGCTACGTCCATAGTCATCAATTTCCTGGAGTCGCTAGGTTTTCAACTGAACAGAGAGAAGTCCCGTCTGACTCCGGAGTCCCGGTTTCAGTGGTTGGGTCTCCAGTGGGATCTGTCATCTCACACGCTGTCCCTTCCGCCTCCCAAGAGGAAAGAGATAGCATCTCTCACCAGGAGATTCCTCAAAAATCCATCAGCATCCCGCCGGTCCCAAGAAAGGGTCCTTGGATCTCTTCAGTTTGCCTCAGTGACAGACCTGCTATTAAAAGCGAAATTAAAAGACATAAACAGAGTGTGGCGGAGTCGAGCCAATGTCAAGCTCAGAGACAAGGTCTCCTCTATTCCTCAAATCTTAAAGACAAGATTGCGACCTTGGACCTCGGTCAGAGGCCTGTCCAATACAGTTCCGCTTCAATTTCCCCCTCCGGCACTAGTTGTTCACACAGACGCTTCCCTAAGCGGCTGGGGGGGATATTCACCAAAACAAAAAGTACAAGGAACGTGGTCCACAATGTTTCAGCAGTTCCATATAAACACCCTGGAAGCTATGGCGGTCTTTCTAACTCTGAAGAAAATCCGCCCCCCCAACCGGATTCATATCAGGTTGGTATTGGACAGCGCAGTGGTAGTTCATTGCATCAACAGGGGCGGCTCCAAATCAGGCCGAGTAAACCAAGTAATGGTTGCTATCTTCTCCCTGGCGAACAAGCACGGCTGGCACCTGTCAGCCACCCACCTAGCGGGGGTACGGAACGTGGTGGCGGATTCCCTGTCCAGGACTACTCCGTTGGAGACGGAGTGGTCCCTGGACGTGGAATCTTTCAAATGGATTTGCCGCCGGGTTCCGGGCCTCCAAGTGGATCTGTTCGCAACGGAGAGCAACTTCAAGCTCCCCTGTTATGTGGCCCCCAACCTGGACCCTCAGGCGTACGCCATAGACGCAATGACAGTAGATTGGAACAATTGGGAGAAGATTTATCTTTTCCCCCCAATAAATTTACTGCTGAAAGTTTTACACAAACTCAGGACATTCAAAGGTCAATTAGCCCTAGTAGCCCCCTATTGGCCGAAGAGCAATTGGTTCCCTCTTCTTCAGGAACTGGGATTACGGAGTCTTCGGATTCCCAAGCCCATTCTGACTCAGACAGTACAAACCAAGACTGTGTCAGCTTCCTCAAGAATTCAGAATGCCCTAGTTTTATGGACTTTATAAAATTCGCAGCCCAAAAAGGAGCGAACATTGACCCTGTCAACACTCTGTTTTTAGAATCAGATAAAAGAGATTCTACTATTAGACAGTATGACTCAGCAGTCAAAAAATTAGCCTCCTTCCTAAAAGCATCTGAAGCCAAAATCATGACAGCTAATTTAGGAGTTTCCTTCTTTAGATCATTGTTTGAGAAAGGCCTTGCTCCGGCCACTATTACCACAGTCAAGTCAGCATTAAAGAAAGTATTTCTTTACGGCTTTAAAATCGACCTTACAGATTCCTACTTTTCATCTATCCCCAGAGCATGCGCTCGTCTGAGACCAGTATCACGCCCACAGTCTGTTACGTGGTTTCTCAATGACGTCCTCAAGTTAGCATCAGAGATGGATAACTTTCATTGCTCTTATCAGGATCTGTTAAGGAAGACTTTATTTTTGATTAGCTTGGCTTCAGGTGCTAGAATCTCAGAGCTGTCGGCTCTCACTAGAGGTGATAATTATGTGAACTTCCTCCCGTCTGGAGAGGTCCTCCTTTCCCCTGACCCTAGATTTTTAGCTAAGAACGAAGACCCACAGGACAGGTGGTCTCCTTGGAAGGTGGTGCCCCTTCCTCAAGACCAGTCTTTATGTCCAGTTTATACACTTAAATCTTACCTTTTAAGAACTCCACAGAGTAAGTCGGGTCCTCTTTTTATCAGGGAGAAAGGTGGTACTCTTTCACTAAATGCTATAAGACAACAAATTCTATATTTCATTAAACAGGCCAACCCAGATTCAGTTCCCAAGGTTCATGATATTCGAGCAGTTGCTACTTCCATTAATTACTTTCATAATATGGACTTTTCGGAGTTATCTAAATTTACGGGTTGGAAATCACCTCTAGTGTTTAAACGCCACTATTTAAAATCGCTCGAAGCCCTGAAATTTTCTACCATAGCTGTGGGAAGTGTCATCTCCCCACCTTAATTAATCATATCCTTGTCCTTTCCTTTCCCCCCCGCCCGCCTGCCTCATTTACTTCTCTGCTTATTCTCCTGGTTGATTATACCTCACTGCCTGGCTCCTCATATTGATGTTTCTTGTATCTGTTGATGGAAAAAGTGTAATCTGACATGCCATGATTGTTTTTCTTATGGGGTACTGGACAGTTTTTATTTGGCTCCACGTACCCCAGATATATGTATATGTTAATGCTCATTGATTTTGTCTCTTACGTGTTTAGCCTAAGTTTACGTGTATAGTATTAAGGTTATATTTGCAGTTATTTTGTGCGCTTTTCATGTTTCACCTTGCTTTAAGTAATTTTAAGGTTTTTGGGGCTTCTTCTCCGTCGTGCCGGGGACCTCCCCACGTTTCATAGTATTAAGTTTTTTGATGTGCCTTAGATTTAGTATGCCTTAGTCTTAATATTCTTGCTACACGGAAGAGATTGCTTAATTAAAATTATTTTGGTAAAACTTTTGCCTTTTCTTCAGATTACCCCCCATTTCTTTTTCCTGGTAGTTGCAGCCTTGGCATGATTCTCTATCACGATTTCACCGGCTGACACGGGACTGGACTCAGAAAAGGGATTTTGACAAAGGAAAAATCTATTTCTGAGGAAGGTCCCGTGTCACCCGGTGACCCTCCCTGAATCACCTAGTACTCTCCCCCCCCTCTTGCACATGCCAAGTCTGGGGTTAGTGCTAACATGGAATGAGGTAGGTGGCGCTGGTGTCGCCGTCCTGGCGGGTGTTTGGTGTGGGGGCTGTAACGGCTCACCGCTCTGTTCCGGGGATTTTGATAGGGAGAGATCTTTCGAGTAGGTTTCCGTGGTAGTGGTAATTCACTCACCCCTCCTTATACCGACGTCTTCCTAGAAGACGCTCGACTGGGGGTAGTAACCCCAGCTTTCCTGAAAGCTCTTTTTCTCTGGTATATCTAGCAAGGTTATACCTAGAAATTCGTGCTGTAATGGAATTTCACCGGGTGACACGGGACCTTCCTCAGAAATAGATTTTTCCTTTGTCAAAATCCCTTTTCTCTCAAATTCCTAATCATATTTTTCTAATTTTTCTTATATATGAACTTTTTGGAATTATGAAAAACATGTTTTCTCAAATTCCTAATCATGCTTTCCTACTTTTTTCTTATATATGGCCTTTTGGAATTATGAAAACCCTTTTTTTTCTCAAATTTCTAATCATGTTTTTGTACTTTTCCTTATATATGAGCTTTTGGAATTATGAAAAACCTTTTTTCTCAAATTCCTAATCATGTTTTTGTACTTTTTCTTATATATGACCTTTTGGAATTATGAAAAACCTTTTTTCCTCAAATTCCTAATCATAATTTTCTACTTTTTTCCTATATATGAGCTTTTGGAATTATGAAAAATATTTTTTCTTAAATTCCTAATCATATTTTTCTACTTTTTTCTTATATATGAGCTTTTGGAGTTATGAAAACCCTTTTTCTCTCAAATTCCTAATCATATTTTTCTAATTTTTCTTATATATGAACTTTTTGGAATTATGAAAAACATGTTTTCTCAAATTCCTAATCATGCTTTCCTACTTTTTTCTTATATATGGCCTTTTGGAATTATGAAAACCCTTTTTTTCTCAAATTTCTAATCATGTTTTTGTACTTTTCCTTATATATGAGCTTTTGGAATTATGAAAAACCTTTTTTCTCAAATTCCTAATCATGTTTTTGTACTTTTTCTTATATATGAGCTTTTGGAATTATGAAAAACCTTTTTTCCTCAAATTCCTAATCATAATTTTCTACTTTTTTCCTATATATGAGCTTTTGGAATTATGAAAACACTATTTTCTCAAATTCCTAATCATGTTTTTCTACATTTTTCTTATATATGACCTTTTGGAATTATGAAAAACCTTTTTTTCTTAAATTCCTAATCATATTTTTCTAATTTTTCTTATATATGACCTTTTGGAATTATGAAAAACCTTTTTTCCTTAAATTCCTAATCATGATTTTCTACTTTTTTCTTATATATGAGGTTTTGGAATTGTGAAAAAACTATTTTCTCAAATTCCTATAATATTTTTCTACTTTTTTTCTTATATTTGAGCTTTTGGAGTTATGAAAAATATTTTTTCTTAAATTCCTAATCATATTTTTCTACATTTTTTCTTATATATGACCTTTTGGAATTATGAAAAACCTTTTTTCCTCAAATTCCTAATCATGATTTTCTACTTTTTTCTTATATATGAGCTTTTGGAGTTATGAAAAACCTTTTTCTCTCAAATTCCTAATCATATTTTTCTAATTTTTCTTATATATGACATTTTGGAATTATGAAAATCCTTTTTTTGCAAATTCCTAATCATGTTTTTGTACTTTTTCTTATATATTACCTTTTGAAATTATGAAAAACATTTTTTCTCAAATTCCTAATCATGTTTTTCTAATTTTTCTTATATATGATCTTTTGGAATTATGAAAAAACTATTTTCTCAAATTTCTAATCATGTATTTCTACTTTTTTCTTATATATGACCTTTTGGAATTATGGAAAACTTTTTTTCTCAAATTCCTAATCATATTTTTCTAATTTTTCTTATATATGACATTTTGGAATTATGAAAATCCTTTTTTTGCAAATTCCTAATCATGTTTTTGTACTTTTTCTTATATATGACCTTTTGAAATTATGAAAAACATTTTTTCTCAAATTCCTAATCATGTTTTTCTAATTTTTCTTATATATGACCTTTTGGAATTATGAAAAACCTTTTTTCTCAAATTCCTAATCATATTTTTCTAATTTTTCTTATATATGACCTTTTGTAATTATGAAAAACCTTTTTTCCTCAAATTCCTAATCATGATTTTCTACTTTTTTCTTATATATGAGCTTTTGGAATTATGAAAAAACTTTTTTTCTCAAATTCCTAATCATGATTTTCTACTTTTTTCTTATATATGAGCTTTTGGAGTTATGAAAAACCTTTTTCTCTCAAATTCCTAATCATATTTTTCTAATTTTTCTTATATATGACATTTTGGAATTATGAAAATCCTTTTTTTGCAAATTTCTAATCATGTTTTTGTACTTTTTCTTATATATTACCTTTTGAAATTATGAAAAACATTTTTTCTCAAATTCCTAATCATGTTTTTCTCATTTTTCTTATATATGATCTTTTGGAATTATGAAAAAACTATTTTCTCAAATTTCTAATCATGTATTTCTACTTTTTTCTTATATATGACCTTTTGGAATTATGGAAAACCTTTTTTCTCAAATTCCTAATCATATTTTTCTAATTTTTCTTATATATGACATTTTGGAATTATGAAAATCCTTTTTTTGCAAATTCCTAATCATGTTTTTGTACTTTTTCTTATATATGACCTTTTGAAATTATGAAAAACATTTTTTCTCAAATTCCTAATCATGTTTTTCTAATTTTTCTTATATATGACCTTTTGGAATTATGAAAAACCTTTTTTCTCAAATTCCTAATCATATTTTTCTAATTTTTCTTATATATGACCTTTTGTAATTATGAAAAACCTTTTTTCCTCAAATTCCTAATCATGATTTTCTACTTTTTTCTTATATATGAGCTTTTGGAATTATGAAAAAACCATTTTCTCAAATTCCTAATCATGTTTTACTATTTTTTATATAGGACCTTTTTCGAATTATGAAAATTTTTTTTTTTTTTTATTCCAGCAAATTGCCTCCCTTGGTACTCTCTCAAACCCCTCTCAAAGGTCTACAACATCTTTATGGATTCCACAAATTTTTTTAATATTGTGAATTATCGAACTGAGTTATTGCTCAATTTAGTCTCAGAGTTAATAGTTTCTAGTACGAAAAACGGCCATATTTAATGAATTTTACATTAATTTACTTGCATTTTCAACCTAATTAAAGCTAATTAGGTTCAAATTTATATAAATCAGTAAAATTGTCCTAAATTACTTAAATATTGTGAATTATTGAACTGAACATTGGCTCGAATTGAGCTCAGAGCTCGAAGCCTCGGCAACAAAAAATAGCCATTTTTAAGGAATTTTACATTAATTTACATATATTTTCAACCTAATTATACGATAATAATTAACCCATTATGATAATAATTAACTAATCATCATATAGATCTACAAGCGCTCTATTTCTCTAATGATCTCAGTGTCAGTGAAGCTCAAACCCCCCCATTCCAAATCTTTTATAATAATATTTTTGTGAATGTTTCTTTTATTATTTGATTTTTATGTCTATTCATGTCTATTTATGTCTATTTAGAGCATCCAAACCATTATGGAAAGTCTAGTCTACCTTTATGGGATAATGGGCTACAATGCCTCCCTAGTTTGGGCCATACAGACTTAGCAGAAATCTGTGAAATACCCAAGTGCAGGGTATTAATAGACTCTTTGTTCCTTAACAGATTTTGTTCCTTAACAGATTTTGTTCCTTAACAGACTTTGTTCCATATCATAAATCTAGAAAATTTTCAAGCATTGGCTTTAAATAGGGTCTGTTCCTTAACCAGAAATCTAGGAAGTATTCAAGTGCAGGCTGTGATATTATAAGGTCTTTGTTACTTAACAGACTTTGTTTCTTAAAAGACTTTGTTCCTTATCATAAATCTAGAAAATATTCAAACATTGGCTTTAAATAGGGTCTGTTCCTTAACCAGAAATCTAGGAAGTATTCAAGTGCAGGCTGTGATATTATAAGGTCTTTGTTACTTAACAGACTTTGTTTCTTAAAAGACTTTGTTCCATATCATAAATCTAGAAAATATTCAAACATTGGCTTTAAATAGGGTCTGTTCCTTAACCAGAAATCTAGGAAGTATTCAAGTGCAGGCTGTGATATTATAGGGTCTTTGTTACTTAACAGACTTTGTTACCTATCAAAGCTGGATCATAAAGTGTCTGTTAAGTAAAGGTACTAATTCCTATCCTAAGTTGAATATTCTACAAGAAAAAAGAAGGAAAATTATAAAAAAAACAAGATTTATATTGAACACTCACCATCTTCGTCACCTTCTTCTTGAGGTCCTTCAGTGCAGGATTCTTGCAAATCTGCAAAAATGAACAGATGCAAAATGAGTTGGCTGTGCAGCATTGCAGAACAGACTTGTCACTTGCAATTATTGATCTTAAAAATGCTGTTATTGTTTTTACAGCAAAAACAGCAAAATAACAAAGCAGAGATCAGGATAATGCACATTTTGTGGGTGAAAATCTACTAAAGTCTACAAATTCTGACACTCCAAGACTATCCTGAAAACCCAAGAAAAGCTTTGATGCTAGGAACCTTATTCTCTGTTGTGAAATAACCTTCAAAAACTACAACACCACAACACCATAACACAACAGTTGTGAATTCAACCTATATTGTGAACTTTGCTCTTGCTCAGACAAGTGTTCTAAACATTGTAAATTATTTACTGGTGAAAAAGGTGTGAAAAAAAAGTCAACCAAATGTTAACCTAACCTCCCCATACTTCTTTCTGGATAATAATAATAATAATAATAATAATAATAATAATAATAATAATAATAATAATAATAATAATAATAATAATAATAATAATAATAATAATAATAATAACAACAACTCACCTGAAACTTAAGATATTGAAGGCTTAGAGCAGATCCCTTCTTCCAGTTTGATCTGTGAAATAAAAAAGAAGAATTATCAGTCTTGGCATCAACTACATATGATAAAATCACTTTATTATTTCTAACTTTATCTTTAACTTTACTTTATGTCAAATCTCAAGGGTGTTCAAGGAGGGATTTTAATATTGAATTAAAAATAAAAAGCTTCTGAATGACTTGATAACTTTAGATCAAATTTACTTTATTTTTCATCTTGTCAGAGTTGGAATATCCAGAGGATGCTGTTTTATTTAGCAAAGCATCACAAACATAAATAAATAAATAAATAAATAAATAAATAAATAAATAAATAAATAAATAAATAAATAAATAGATAAATAAATAAATATGTAAATAAACAAATAAATGATGTTAATTTGTCTCTTTTGAGTGAAATGTTAACTTACTTGTTAATTCAATGAATAAATACTGGTACCAACTTACCTGTCTAATGATTAAACAGCACAAAGGCTCTAATTGGGTAGAGCCAGACCACCACCTCCTCTCTTCTCCACTCTATACATCAATCTGTGAAAGAAAAAGGAAAAAGTTAGAGCTGGAATGAATGAATATTTCAATGAATATTTCACTATACGTGACTCTATCTGACATTCCCTGGGTCTTAAGCTCACAATGATAAATTTAACATAAAAGGGATTGTCTCTGAAACGACGGTTCTCCAATTCCCCAAAACATTTCAAGTAACGTTGGAAAAGTTTCACTCTCATTTTGAAGTTCTTTGGCACCTTAAAAAGGAACCTTTGAAAAGGAACCTTAAAAACAAACCCCTTAAAGAACAGTGATACTGTTATTCACTGATATAAGCCGTAACGGAATGCTCGAAGAGGCAATTGTTACTAAAACTGGAGGAACGGTAAAGGTGGTCAAGATATGTTCCGTCCGTTGGGGTGATACGTCTATTCGGCATCGATTGTCACAGGACGTACTCAGTTCCTTCACAAAATGTAAAAGATTTCGAATCTAAAGATTATCCATAGGCCTGGTATGCATCCTCCCAAGAAATTTTGGCTTCACGGAAACCGAGATATATAGAAATATATAGAAAGGATCATTTGAAATTCACAAATATAACAAAGAATCCTACATACATACAGTCCTTTGCATGAAGGATACTCTCCATATGTGAAGGATACTAAGGTACCCATACAATTCGGAAATGACAATCAGAATCCTACCAATATATCAGAGAGAGAGAAAGGATCATTTGAAATTCACAAATAAAACAAAGAATCCTACATACATACAGTCTGTTGCATGAAGGATACTCTCCATATATGAAGGATACTAAGGTACCCATACAATTCGGAAATGACAATCAGAATCCTGCCAATATATCAAAGACAGAAAGGATTCTTTGCAATTCAATGAATTGAACAGAATTGCAACAAAGATCAGTCTGTTCTACTTGAAAAGTCTGCATTTTCAAGACTATGGGCGGACATTTTCCGACAGCTGTCACTTCAGGGGAAGTTTTTACAAATGGAAATCAGACAACGAATCAAGGATTACTTCCACACTGGATCCACTAACCATTTTTTGGGGGGGGCCACTTTGTGGGGTCAATTAACACCATCTCCCTGGGCCTATTTGACTCGCCTCCCCTAAAACTTCGAGTCTGGGCACTTTGTGCATAATGATCGCTGGAAAATTGGACGAACCACGAGGAATGTGATATTGGAAAACTGCCTATTTATATTGATCACCTTTCTATCAAGACCATTTCGTATTTGAATCAAATCCATGCATGTTTATGCATTATATAAATGTATTTATCTTATATAATGCTGTGAAGGTTGTAACAGGAAAATATATCATTTCAATAGACCTTTTAAAGAAGGCACCATCACAGTCAGTCAGTAAGCTCCTGTGGCACCCTCAGGTAATAACACAGGTCTTCAGCAATTGATGTGGCACTCCCAGGTGCAGCAAATGTCTGTCCTGTGCCAGTTCCCTCAGGTCAACCAGACGTTCCCTTTCGGTCGCTGATCCCAGCAATGTTTCCAAAGTTATGTGGCCACACACAACACTCTACCCCTTCACACACACACACACAGACACACCTTTAGTACTTGAGACCCCCTCAGGAACTTACCGTGCCCAATGGATTTGATTCTTCTGCCGGCTGGTGCCCTCCAGTCTGGAGACTTTGTCTGGTCTGGGGACGTACCCACCCACAGATTCTGGAATGTGAGAAGGGCAACATTAGCTGCGGTGCAAGAAATGTGCTGAAATGTAATTGACACATTCTACAGGACAAAACACACATTAGCTTCACATGATACTTCCACACCTAAAATACACATACACACATTCCCAAGACACAAGATAAAATACAGAAATATACACTAACTTGCCTAGTAAAGTTTTTATAGAATAGAACACCAGAGTATCTAAAATGTATATTAAATTGGTAGCTAATATACAGAATACATTTCCTTCAAAAACTCTGGATTTCTTCAAGATTTTACATAATGACCCCATTTTGTTTCCCGTAACTTCAAAACTATAATAAATCCTTTTCTAAAAGGATTTATTGCAATCCCAGCATCCCTGTCACAATAAATTTTCATATTAACCCAAAATATATAATAAAACAATAAATAAAAGCATTATAGTCAGGAAACAGTGCAAGGATGAATATAAACAAATTTAAGGACCTAGGTAATATGAAACTGGGCTAAACATGGACAATGTTCTCATGAGAAAAGAGAGAGAGAGAGAGAGAGAGAGAGAGAGAGAGAGAGAGAGAGAGAGAGAGAGAGAGAGAGAGAGAGAGAGAGAGAGAGAGAGAGATGATGTCAATATATAAAACCACAAAAAAATTAATAAATAAATAAATACAAATCTTGCAGATAATTTACCAAAACACATTTTAATGAAGACATGAGGAAGGCAGATACAGATTATTAATTATTATTATTATTATTATTATTATTATTATTATTATTATTATTATTATTATTATTATTATTATTATTATTATTATTATTATTATTATTGCTTACAGTGTGCCCTAAAAATGTACACCATATGCTGTACTGGCATTGAACTAATAGTGAATCTCCTGTTGCATGACGAATAGTGAACTTATAGTGAATCTCCTGTTGCATGACTGATACTGAAATAATAGTGAATCTCATATTCCAAGACTAATAGTGAACTAATAGTGAATTTCTTGTTGCATGATGAATAGTGAACTAATAGTGAATATCTTGCATGACTACTAGTGAACTAATAGTGAATCTCATATTACATGACTAATAGCGGACAAATAGTGAATCTCCTGTTGCATGACTAATAGTGAACTAACAGTGAATTATCTGTTGCATGAATGATAGTGAACTAATAGTGAATCTCCTATTGTATGACTAATAGTGAATTACCTGTTGCATGACTAATACTGAACTAATAGTGAATCTCCCTTTTCATAACTAATAGTGAACTAATAGTGAATTTCCTGTTGCATAATGAATACTGAATAAATAATGAATTTCCTGTTGCATGCCTAATAGTGAACTAATAGTGAATCTCCTGTTGCTTGACTAATAGGGAACTAATAATGAATTTCCTATTGCATGACTAATAGTGAACTAACAGTGAATCTCCTGTTTCATAACTAATAGTGAATCTCCTGTTGCATGACTAATACTGAACCAATAGTGACTCTCCTGTTGCATGACTAATACTGAACCAATAGTGAATCTCCTGCTGCATGACTAATAGTGAACTAATAGTGAATTTCATGTTGCATGACTAACAGTGAACTAATAGTGAATCTCCTGTTGCACTAAATAGTGAACTAATAGTGAATTTTCTGTTGCATAACGAATAGTAACTAATAGTGAATCTCCTGTTGCATGACTAATAGTGAATCTCCTGTTTTATATCTAATAGTGAATCTCCTGTTGCATGAATAATAGTGAACTAATAGTGACTCTCCTGTTGCATGACTAATAGTGAAGTAATAGCGAATTTTCTGTTGCATAATGAATAGTAACTAATAGTGAATCTCCTGTTTCATGACTAATAGTGAATCTCCTGTTGCATGACTAATAGTGAATCTCCTGTTTTATATCTAATAGTGAATCTCCTGTTGCATGACTAATAGTGAACTAGTAGTGAATTTCCTGTTGTGTGACTAATAGTGAACTAATGGTGAATCTTCTTTGGCACGACTAATAGTGAACTAAGTGAATCTCCCTTTTCAATTTCTTGTTGCATGATTAATAGTGAACTAATAGTGAACCTCCTGTTGCATGATGAATAGTGAACTAATAGTAAATCTCATGTTGCATGACTAATAATAAACTAATAGTGAGTCTCCTGTTGCATGACTAATAGTGAACTAATAGTGAATATCAAGTTACATGACTAACACTAAATTAATAGTGAATTTCCAGATGCCAGACTAATAGTGAACTAACAGTGAATCTCTTGTTGCATCACTAATGGTGAACCAATAGTGAATTTTCTGTTGCATGACTAATAGTGAACTAATAGTGAATTTCCTGTTGTATGACTAATAGTGAACTAATAATGAATCTCTTGTTACATGACTAATAGTGAACTAATAGTGAATCTATTTTTTCATAATTAATAGTGAATCCCCTGTTGCATGACTAATAGTGAACTAATAGTGAAATTCATCTTCCATGACAAATAGTGAACTAATAGTGACTCTCCTGTTGCATGACTAATAGTGAACTAATAAGGAATATCCTGTTGCATGAATAATAGTGAACTAATAGTGAATATCCTGTTGCATGAATAATAGTGAACTAATAGTGAATCTCCTGTTGCACAACTAATAGTGAACTAATAGTAAATTTCCTTTTGCATGACTAATAGTGAACTAATAGTGAATCTCCTATTGCAGGACTAATAGTGAACTTATAGTGAATCACCTGTTGCATGACTAATTGTTAACTAATAGTGAATATCCTGTTGCATGAATAATAGTGAACTAATAGTGAATCTCCTGTTGCATGACTAATACTGAACTAATAATGAATTTCCTGTTGCATGACAAATAGTGAACTAATAGTGAATCTCCTGTTGCATGACAGATAGTGAACTAAGTGAATTTTTTTGTTGTATAACTAATACTGAACTAATAGTGAATCTCCTGTTGCATGATGAATAGTGAACTAATAATGAATCTCCTGTTGCATTACTAATAGTGGTCTAATAGTGAATATCCTGTTGCATGACTAATAGTGGTCTACTAGTGAATGTCCTGTTGCGTGACTAATACTGAACTAACAGTGACTCATATTCCATGACTAATAGTGAACTAATAGTGACTCATATTCCATGACCAATAGTGAACTAAACGTGACTCATATTCCATGACTAATACTGAACTAACAGTGACTCATATTCCATGACTAATAGTGAACTAATAGTGAATCTCCTCTTGCATAATTAATACTGAACTCATAGAAAAATAGATGAATTACAAACAAATATAAATAAAATGCATTTAAGTAAAACATTAAAATTACTAAAATGATAAAATAACCCAGAATTGTAGAGAGAGAGAGAGAGAGAGAGAGAGAGAGAGAGAGAGAGAGAGAGAGAGAGAGAGAGAGAGAGAGAGAGATAACAATACTCCTTTCTCTGTCTATTGCAAAGTTGATTGAATGCAAAGGGTCAAGCAAGAAAGCAATAATGCTTCCACAAGCACAGACAACTCGAGATGAAAGGTAACATTAGTAAGTAACCATTTTGACATGGGCAGCTGAATTGCAATATCCTACCATTGCACTGTCGAGCAAACTCATTGTAACGGCAGATCGCAAACTGCTCATGCAAGACGTCTCAGGCCCTTGCTATTTAGCTTCAAATTACCTTTCACTGTCAACTTTTGAATGGTACTTCCCTAGTTCTGTCACCATACTTCTGACAAGTGATTCACAATATCCCATTAGCACAGCAGATTCAAGTGATTCCCAGCTGTGAGTAGCCCCATCAAAAACCAGCCCATAATATCATTAGTCCCCTTCCTTACATCATTTAAACTCCAGTCAGGCACAGGAAACAGTGTACATGACCTCTTCAACCTGGCTGAACATTGCTTTTCAGGGTCCACAAATCAATTTCATATTTATATTTCTATAGATATTGATGAGATGTCTGTCTCCTGAACCAAGATTCCTAGAGCAGTGTAATCATTGTAATCTAATACCAATTTCCAGCACAAGGACTCAACCCAACACACCTATTCTCTCAAGAATGCAAGATTCCAGTATCTATATGCTGACTACTGAGTTTCCATTACAAACATTTTAATTAACTGTAGGTAACTGATAAAACAGATAGATTTTAACATTCCCCTATAGTCAAGAGACCCTCTGACGTTGCAAAAGGGGTCACTGCTGACTTATATCAAGTCATTTTCCCCATCTGGAATTCCATGCAAGCTCACCTTGATGCTCAGAATGAACTGGAAGTGATGGAGAAGTCTCCGTAGACATCAAACAGACCTCATTCTTGTCGCCGTGACGACGCATTCTGCAAAAATGACCAAGGAATCAGAGGGGTTGGTTAACATGCAGGATAAGGAACAAAGGGAGAACATTCCTATAAAGGAAATCTATTAGAAAGGCGAATATTGCAGTTAATATCACACCTGGAAACTTTCCAGTTGTAGGAACCACGACTATATGACTGTCCCCAGTTAAGGAACCTCTGCATACCAGTATTTATCTATTGTGTAAAGACTCTAACCAAATTGCCTTTCCTAGTAACAGAGAACAATTGTGAATACCTACAAATCCTGTTAAAACTTCTACAAATCAAGTACTTTCAATGCTTGTGAATATAACAAGCCCGGCTTCTACCTAAGGGCTTAATGTCTAAGGCTGTCTACAAGTCTCAATATAAAATTTGAATTATATTACTTTATTCAATTCAGAGACCCAAGTAAGCTTTTATGCAGCTGACAAACTTTCCATAATGATTATTGTTAGACATTATAAGCAAATTGCACTGTTTCTACACATCAGTGGGGGTGTGTACTGTGTAATTCTTAAAAAGTGTATTTGTTAAACAATTTAAAGAGACTTTATCTCATAAGTTTTTTTTTTTTTTACACAATTTAAAGATTTGAGTGAATAAATTTCATAATTTATCAT
>JANJGK010000044.1:816403-883903 GCA_039081455.1 Macrobrachium rosenbergii | reverse complement strand
AAATGCAAAAAAAAAAAAAAAATAATTCCCACCGCCGCACTGGTACGTTGGCCGATCGGGAGAGAGATATATTTTTGAAAAATTTGGCAAAATTACAGATAGTAATATATTTACATTATCTTTATACAGTGTAATAGATCGATAAATTAAATTTTTAATTATATATAATTTAATAGATTTCCTGCCGGGAATGAGGTTAAAACGACAAGAAAAAATGCAACTTTAGGCTCGAATATCGAGCTAGAATAATAAGTTGGAGGCTGTCATCGCAAATTGATTTATTTGGTTTTTACAAAATTTGCTAAAAAAAAAAATAAGTATGTATCTCACCCAAATAGCATATAAATGACATTTTCTTCTGAGAGAGAGAGAGAGAGAGAGAGAGAGAGAGAGAGAGAGAGAGAGAGAGAGAGAGAATGTTTCCAGGATTTGGGGTAACTAAAGTGCAAATTTCTATGGTAATAATTTTCTTTCATCGCTCGATGTAAAGTTATAATTGAAGCTACGTTGATAAATTAGGTGTCATTTTAAAGCTAAAGAGTTGATCTTTATCATGGTATATTTAAAAACGCCTAAAAAGCACAAATAAGTATCGATGTTATGAGTAAATGTTAGCCGTAACGAAAAAAAATCGTATTACTTTTTTTAACAATTCATGATAAATCGTAGAAAAGTGATATATCACTTCTGTTTACACCTTGTTAAAGCCTGATAAATTTACTTTCCAATGATATAACATTTACTACTATTTAAGCTACGTATGGCATGATAAAGCGCTTTCAAAAAAATATACACTATAGATCATTGGCGTCGTCAGTTCGCCGAGTGGAATAGCTGTTTATGTGACTTATCAAAATATTCTCAGTAAATCGGAACATTAATATATCATGTCTCCCAATATATCGTTGAATAGTATGATAAATTACCTTTCCCCTGATATATAATTCAATAGTATTTGCGCCACATAGCACTAAAAAACATCGACATAAAAAATGTTACAATTACATTCGTACTGCTGGTACGAGTTGGCCGATCGGAGAAAGATATATTTTTCAAAAATTTGGCAAAATTATAAATATTAATATATTTACATTATCTTTATACAGTGGAATAGTTCGATAAGTGAACTTTTCATTGATATATAATTTTAATAGGCTTTATACCGGGAATGAGGCTAAAAAGGCCACTAAAAATTTAACTTTAATCTCGAATATCGAGGGAGAATAATCGGTTGTGGTAGGTGACGAACGCGAGAGAGAGAGAGAGAGAGAGAGAGAGAGAGAGAGAGAGAGAGAGAGAGAGAGAGAGAGAGAGAGAGAGAGAGAGAGATAACACTTATAACAACCTCAGTATGGCCCAACCTGACCCGTAACCTTAAATTTGGCCAGATTGTTCCAGTGATTATGAAGGTTGTACAGATTAAATAATAACAGGTTATCATTGACCTACAACCCATCTGTCAAACCGTAATTAACCTGTATCTATAACCAGTTATTACAACCTACAAGATGACACTGACCTATCCTACATAAGGTGTCATTTGACCTAATACACCACATTTAAGTGCCTAATTCATAAGAAAAATGTCAATTTAGGTCAAATAAGGTCAAATAACCAAATACCAGACACTGCAGAGGATTGTGGGAGCCTAAAATTTATTTACGGCTTTAATAAAACTCAATTATGGGGCATTAATTTGTCACTAAACACTGAATGTAACCTATATTGACCCCAATTGGACCCAGAATCTAATAAATTCCACAATATCTGGGTATTTATGACCATTCACCAGGACTAAACCAATTTTACCCTTCAGTAAAACCCAATTTGGGTCATTAATTGGTCAAACTCCATAAATACCTTTGGGCATATCCAAGTATGACTCAAATAACCCAATGTGGTCCTGTTTGACCCAGAATCTATGAAATTCCTTGAATTTTGGGCAGTTTTGACAGTTTGATGGCCCCTAACTTCCTTCACACTTCAATAAAACCCTATTTTAGGTAATAACTTGGTCAATGAATGCCCAAAATGTGACCCAGTACGACACAATGTTATCTAAATTGACACAATGTGACACCAATTTGACTCAGAATCTATCATTTTCCTCGAATTTTGGGCAGTTTTGACAATTTGATGGCCCCCTAACTTCCTTCACACTTCCATGAAACCCTTTTTTGGGTCATAAATTGGTCAATGAATGCGCAAAATGTGACCCACCATAACCCAATGTGACCCAACATGACACAATGTGATCTACATTTACACAATATGACACCAATTTGATCAAGAATCTATCATTTTCCTCGAATTTTGGGCAGTTTTGACAATTTAATGGGCCCCCTCACTCACTTCATACTGCAATAAAACCCTGTTTTGGGTCATAAATTGGTCAATGAATGCCCAAAATTTGACCAAAATAACCCACTGTGACCCAATATAACACAATGTGACACCAATTTGACCCTGAATCTACCAAATTCCTCGAATTTTGGGCAGTTTTGACAATTTCATGGGCCCCTACTCACTTCACACATCAATAAAACCCTATTTTGGGTTATAAATTGGTCAATGAATGCCCAAAATGTGACCCAATGTGGTCCAACATGATCCCAACATGACCCAGAATCTAAAACAATTTAAATGTAATGAATAAACTTACAATTAATTCCATAAAAAGTCACTATTTTCACTCTAGCTATAAACACTGTCTTGTCCCAGACTGCTGGAAAATCATTGCCCAGTTCTCCCTGGACCTGTCAGGAGACAGGATTACAAGCTTGTTTCTGACTGGCTGAGGACTTGAGCTTTTCAACAAGGGTATTTAAAAGCCATCCTCCCATTGGTTGGACTGTGTAAAGACGAGTTCTGATTGGTTGTTGAGCCAAGAAGGTGACTGAGTCTTGTCAGAGTTTTCAGTAGAGTTGTTTGTTTGGGTAACAATTGTTACTCCTAAATATTATATATAAAATAATTACTTGCTTTTTTGTTAATAAATTAATGTATTATGGAAGAAAATTTATTAATACATTAATTTGTGAAGAAAAACAACGATTTTAACGAAGACAAAACAACAAAAAACGAGAAAATATTAAAAGATTTTTGGTGAAAATTGGAAAATCTAGATAACAATTGTTACTAAATATTACATACAAAATAAACTACTCGTTTTCACGCTAATAAATTAATGTATTATGGAAGAAAATTTATTAATACATTAATTTATCAATACAACACCACAAAACAAATGACAAAACAAAAAAAACCGGAAAATATTAAAATTAATTCATCCCAAACGAGTGAACAATATGGCTACCTGTAGCCAACTAAGACCTTTACTGCAATTATAATATTTAGGTGATTTTTTATATATTTAACAAATCACTTATTATATAGCCCATAAAATACACAGATACACATGTGCAAGTGTGTATGAGTGTGTATATGCCGGTGTATTGTGTATAGACATAGAACTACATATACACATATGAAACATATATAGGCCTACATACACTACTTCAAATGTAAACAAAAGCTAATATACCTATGTATACACATGCTCATGTGTGTATATACATACATCTGTATGTATATACACATGTATGTGCCAATATACACACCTACACATTAATACAATATAATCCTACAAACATTAACAATACACATAAATCTGTATCTATACAAATTAAACTGTGCACATACATGGATACAATCACAGAATACATACATGAATACACATATACATACACATATACCTATATACACATATATACAAATATATACACAAATGGCTTAGATATCCAATTAACATTTCCTATGGGGACATAATTACATTTTCCATGTAATAATTCAATGTATGACTATTCTGTTGCTATTACAATTGCTGTTTGAGAGAGAGAGAGAGAGAGAGAGAGAGAGAGAGAGAGAGAGAGAGAGAGAAATTACTACTTTTAGAGAGAGCAAGAGAAATTACTACTTAGAGAGATAACCATTGCTTTGAGAGAGAGAGAGAGAGAGAAATTACTACTTAGAGAGATAACCACTGCTTTGAGAGAGAGAGAGAGAGAGAGAGAGAGAGAGAGAGAGAGAGAGAGAGAGAGAGAGAGAGAGAGAGAGAGAGAGAGAGTAAATACCCACCAACCCTAAATTTCCAGCTCTTACCAATAGGATTCAACCTAATTACTGTAATCCTCTTTCTTTGATTTTGTTGAAGGATTTAACCTCCTAAATCCTTCTTTGATTTTGTGGAAGGATTTAACCTCCTAAATCCTTCTTTGATTTTGTTGAAGGATTCAACCTCTTAAATCCTCATTCTTTGATTTTGTTGAAGGATTTAACATCTTAAATCGTGTTTCTTTGATTTTGTTGAAGGATTTAAATCTCATTAATCTCCTTTCCATTTATTTCTATCTTATTCCTTTATGCATATAGCATACTCATTAATCCTATTTTCCTCAGGATTTATCAAGTCCCATATACCTAGATTTACAATGCTAAATCCTGGGTATTCTAAGCCAAGTTTCTGGAGTCACTTCAGTCTAATATAGGCCTACATGACCAATCTCAAGACACTTTTTAGTATATATGAAATTCACCTTGACAAGAACCCACCAACATCATATCCATATTGTACCCAGATAATTGCAATAACCTCTAAGTTAATGGAGAATTGCATAACTATAATGCATATGTTGTCAAACGCACCACGTTTCTATTTACGATCACGGTCCGTGACTTTACACAGCTCTCACAGCTGCCGCAAAGGTCGGAAAGGTCAAGCGACATCGCCAGCTAGCTGCATTGAAGACTGGACCTACTTTCAGTCATGGTGACTGGAATATGTTGATTGGTTGATTATGCAATTGAGGTCTCGAAGACCAAGCGCCACCACCAAACTGATGGACGTGACAAGGTGGTCTCCATGAACCTGATCTATTAAGTTTGA
The DNA here is from genome assembly GCA_039081455.1 of Macrobrachium rosenbergii. Classification (NCBI taxonomy): domain Eukaryota; kingdom Metazoa; phylum Arthropoda; class Malacostraca; order Decapoda; family Palaemonidae; genus Macrobrachium; species Macrobrachium rosenbergii. Next base: position 878,958 of record JANJGK010000044.1, on the reverse strand, counting down.
CAACGAAAATGTACACTGCTAACAAACAAGGAATCAAGATTCTCGGAGCTACCATGCTTGGCCTGTCTGGAAAAAGCTTTTCTTGGGGCACTAAGCAAGTGTTGCTCTTGGAATCATCACAGAAAGCTTTCCCACAGTTGGGTTGATTAACTGCGACCGTGATGACAGACATGGCTTTGTTCCCCAATAAAGTGACGACCTTGTAGAAAAGATTCCGGCAAAATCTTGTGGTCCAGTTTTCTCGGCTGACATTCGCTTAACGATTTTCGCCTTCTCCTCAGCGTTGCGATTTTGGGGGAATGTGATTGACCACAGCTCCTTGACCCCACCCCCGTCAGTTTCAAAACCTGAGGTCGTACCACCCAAACTCATTATTCAACCACCAGACTTGACCTGCCAGGGAAGGACCATCAACAACCAATGTAAACTGCAAACCAAAACTCCACCTTCATCCTTTTAGACGGTCTCGTCCAGGGGCACTACAAAACCCACTGGCATTCTGATCATACGATGCGATCTAAAACCTGGACTGTTTCAGCTGACAGAGATCATTGCTTGATGACAAAATCAGGGATGGATTAAAAAAAAAAAGACACAGTTTAACAAAGTTTTAATTCTTATACTCACTTCAGTTTTAACCTCATACTTTCTTTGGTTCTGAAAAGACACGAAAGAGGAGGATTTTAAAAGAACACCGATTCATTTGTGTTTTTTCGCAAGCTACTATTTCGTAAGCAAAACCTCACCTAAAATGGAAAAACTGCTGCATCTGCAAAATTGTCGAAATCGAGACATGGCACCGATTGGCCTCGTGAAACACCGATACACAACTTATGGCAGTTTCGGAATGATTCTGCAATGCTTTTTGCATGAGTGTTTAGGAGGTCCCATTTGCAGTATCTGCAAAATCAGTGGTAAGGCAATGGAGTATCTGCCATTTTTCTGTTTTGTATTTTTGCAGATACTGCAGTCTTCCATTTTAGGGGAGTAGTGGTCCCTGTTTTTTTTTAATGTTTCAAAAAGTATTGTGAATTCAGTGAATTACAGTTTTGCTGTAATATCAAATATATTACACCAGTAACGAAGAAGCTGACCACCACATAGGGCTTTTGTCTTCCACAAATCTCTGCTCGTCCACAGCTAAGTAGGCTGTGGGTCGTCCAAGCCTTCTTTGAGGCCACGGGAACTCGGCTGAAAAATAATGTAAAACTGTAATACAGTAATAATACTAATAATGATAATATTGAAAGAGAAACCCACAAGATTCTTGTGTATAACTTGTTTACTGGTAAATATTTACATATTACTTTGATCAAAGTAATATGTAAATATTTACCAGTAAACAAGTTATACACAAGAATCTTGTGGGGTTTCTCTTTCCATCTTCAGAAGAAAACGGAAAGAAGTTTTTGTTTGTTTCAATAATAATATTGCTAAGAAATTCAGTCTTATGAAAAACAGTTTGTTTAACGCAAACACTGATTCGGAACACCGTTCAGGTGTTCAAAAGTCTTCGCTTTCGTGTTTTACATCGTAATGTAGTTTACTATATAATTGCACATTTGTATTAAGCAAAATAATAATAATAATAATAATATTTACAGTACTCTTCTGACCACAATTACAAGATACGTAAACACACACCACCCTGGAACACTTCATACACAAAGAAAATTTAAACAACATCTAAAACGGATCTCCAGTTCCCTGTTGATTCGGGAAAAGAATAAACTTCACAGCTCAATTATTATTTATTATTATTATCAATATAAAATATTACTCAAAAGATGAATCCTATTCATACGGAACAATCCCACCAAAGGGGCCACCGACTTGAAACTCCAGAAGCTTCCAAAGATTATTATGGTGTTCATTTGGAAGAAGTAAAGGGAAATACAGAAATGACAGCTCCCACTTATTAAAAAAGGAAAAATAAATTCATATATAGATAAAAATGTATTAAAATGCAAGGAAAATAGTTTTAGGGAAGTAATGCATTGCATCTTGGCTTGAACTTACCAAGTTCCGATTGAACGACATCCTCTAGGGGAGGCTTCTGCAGGTTAACGACTACCCTGTGGCAAAGTTGTACGGGGAAGGAGTTTTATCTTCTCTACTACTAAATAGTGTTACAAGTTTTACCGATCTCCAAATATTTAAACAAGGTGCAAATTCATCTCTTTCCTCCGCTGACATCTCCTGAATTTTGGGTGTACCAATTTTAGTCTCTATTCCCGCATGATTATTGATCAACTTTTCCTACAGTTTGTTTTTCTCTGCATGCTGATTCCACCTTGGAGCCATCTTGGGTTAATAGTCCCTTGACTTTGTCCATACGGGTTTTCAGCTGAAGATTTAAAGAAATGAAAGAGAGAAAGATCCTTTGGAAGTTTTAGGAAAAGGAAAATGTAAGAGGGAAAGATGGACACCACTGTATTTCACCAACATGCTGACAAAGTAACGTATTTTTGTAATCGGATGTTTTCAAATGCCAAGAGACGCAGCTAAAAGCAAAATAACTTACGACTATGGAATAATCAGCTGCGGGACAGCATGGCTGTACCTCACAGCCTAAAGGACCTCTTCGATGAACAAGGACGTCTAAGAAGCAGTTCATCTCGGCCTACGCAATGGCATAAAGCACAGGAGAAGCAAACAATTATAACGAGGAATATTCCCTGGAACATTTATTAAACCGAAAAGCTGTTAAAACAGGCTGATTTAACAGACCAAATCCCAGACTTTGGTGCCGAGCTGTGGAGACTGGGTTCTCCATTTCTCACAGACCACAGAGTGGACGTTAAGCCCCATACCTAAATATTAGAATGGAATACAGTATATTGCCTTTCCCACTGCACCACAAAGACCCATCTAATGTACTTCTAAGCTGACCTTATAAGTGACAAATATAAAAACACTTCTAAGATTTGAACCACTTCCACAGAGCAACTGACCTGAAGATGGCCCTAGATCAGGTTTGACACCATTTCACAAAGAAGATGACCTGCAGAGACCTGCTTTGACCAGACTTTACAAATTCCACAAAGAAAATGACCTGACGTCTGCCTACTGAGACCAGATTTGACACCATTTCACACAGAAATTAAGTCGATGAAATAAAATCTAACTTTACCAACTTAGAAAATCTAAAAATTAATTATTTCACATAAATTTAACTCATATAAACAGTGTAGGTTAAACTGATGGACACCTTTACAGAACACATTTAGAATCTCAATTTGAATTCATGAGCAAATACAATGTTTTTCTAGATCGCTTTGTGCTAAGTGACCTTCCACACTAAAAGGTTGGTTTTGGTACCATTATAAAGCTGAATTCTTGCACTCTATTACTGTATGTTCATAAAATGAAAATAACTTTATACTATAACCCAAAATGATGTGTGAAATTGGCTGGAAATCTTCTCCTGATGACACTGACTGAAATATCATCAGGCTCAATAAGATGTGAAAACTAGACCAAAATAAAGTTTTAAAAAGTTAAAACGATGATTTTGGTGTCATTGTAAGCTCCATACTTGAACATGGCAAAATAATGTATATGTATTCAGCTTTATAATGACACCAAAATCAACCTCTTACTGTGAAAAGTCACTTTGGACAGTGTGATCCCAGAAAAACAGCGTATTTGCTATGAGTGGTACTCTCCTTACACGGCCATACTTTGCTTATAATTTCTACAGGAACAAAATACAGTACTATTTACCATTAGACTGTAGGGAAAGCAGCCCAATTCAGACCAAGACGTAAGGAGGTAAAAAAAAAAATACAAAATTGATTTTGCCATTACTGATCCGTAAGAAAGTGGAGGGTGGTGGCTACAGTATCTAATTCCAGTGGCTAGAATATAAAAGACTTGAATCCTGAAGCCAAAACAATACATTTTTATCTATTTATTAATTTATTGATTTATTTTTTCTTTTTAATGAGCGAGATCCCTTCTTTCCGTATTCTTTGGAAGCTTGAGTTTCAAGGCAGTGGCCCCTCTGGTGGGCTTCTTCTACATGAATGGGTTCTTCATCTTCTGAATAATAATAATAATGAATACCCTCCCTTGATGCAATCAGTCTTCCTGTAACCAATATCATACACATGACTCAAGACAATGAACTTCTGATGGTGAGGAGAATGCAGATAATTCTGCCTTCAAAAATACCACTATGAAGTCCTTCAGATAACAGAGCGACGACCCTAACGAGAGGAAAGAACATACGTCCCTCAGGACGTCGTGCAATTTGAACTTCTTCAGAAGTTCAAGCGAAGAGGCGGTACATATCTGCCCTAATACTGTTCGACTTCAATGTTAATATTTTACTGGCATTCTTATTTATTTATTAACTTAATTTATTTTTTTCTCCGTTTCCTATTACCTTCTGTTACTGGTTTCAAATCAACACCATAACATTCTTTGGAAGCTTTTGAATTTCAAGTCAATGGCCCCTTTGGTGGGGTTGTTCCCTGAATAATAATAATAATCTAATTTCCAACAGTTATCAACACTCCATCAATACACAAGTCCTCTTAAAGTTCATGGGGACATAATTAGTATTCTAAATACCATAAATGCCCAAGAAAAGGTTCAATCTGAGGCTTTGTCAGCTCTTGAACAACAACGATTAATAAGGGAATGGATGAAGGCCCCCTAAAGAAGGGGAGCTTTTGAGAGCGACAAGTCGAACGACATAAAAAATTAATATATCAAGATATAAAGAATTTAAGTTAATACACGCCAATATATCACCCACGAACGTTCAACGTGGACCTCGTGCAAGAAAAATCAAGGAGTGTAATATTAAGGCCTACCGCTAAGAGACTCAAAGTACAGTAACGAATTTGTACATATCTGCCCACCTTGAAAAAAATATAATCACGAATAATCACTTTTTGATGTTGAAGAGAGTTACCACCAACAACACCATTTGGAAAATGTGAAAGGCAAGGAATGGAAATAACCAACTAGAAAATATAATAAAAAACTGTAATTATAATTGCTGTACCCCGTAAATTACAGGTAAAACTTACATGATAACAATAACCAACAGCTAATATAGGGTACTGTATAGGGCACTGATAAAAGTAGACGAAGACCCAGAAATATACAGAGACTGGAGAATGAAAGACAGAACAGAGGAATGGCACAACAAACCAATGCACGGACAACACGAGACAGATTGAAGAACTGGCCAGCGATGAAACATGGTAATGGCTACAGAGGGGGAACCGCAGGAAGGAAACAGAAGGAATGCTAGCAATGGCACAAGGTCAGGCCCTAAGAACCAGATATGTCCAAAGAACAATAGATGGAAATAACATCTTGCACACATGCAGGAAGTGCAATGCGAAAGACGAGACCACAAACCGCACAGCAAGCGAATGTCCGGCGCTTGCACAGAACCGGAATCTGGAAAAACTAGATGCCGAAGTCGCTCCAGGACTCGTGCAGAAGAGTGTGCTACTAGAAACAGTGCACATAGTGAGAAAAGTGATGGACTCCTGAGGAGGCAGGATGCAACCTGGAAACCCCCACACTATAAAAACCACCCAGTCGAACAGGATGACTGTGATAGACCAAGAAAAAAATTAATAAAAATAATAATAATAATAGACTACAGTACTGGTTTGCTGTTGACCAACACTGACCACATTTACAAGGCGTAAGAGCACAACCAACTTGAAGTACTTCGTAAACAAAGAAAACTATTAAAAAAACAATTAACGTAATCACTTAATATAACATAAAATAATTTTCTCATATAAAACCAATCAATCATATTAGGCCTGTCACTGGGGTCTACACAGACTGAGACAGTGAGCTTAATACACCCAATGCCTTGTTTTGAACGAGTTGAAGATTCTGACACATTATTATTATTGAGATAAGCCCCAATTCATATGAAACAAGAGGCCCACAAAAGGGGGTCACTAACTTGAAATTCAAGCTTCCAAAGAATATGACAGTGTTCATTCCCAACAGGTTACAGAGGGCAATGGGAAACACAGAAAGGAAAAATCACTTCTTAGGAAAGAATAAAAAGTCAATTATATAATTATTTAATGGTGGTGATTTCCTGAGACTGAAACAGTCATCGGTACCAAAGTATTTGAAAGCTACCAAGAGGCATTGCAACCAAAATCCTTCTTGTCATCGACTGTCAACTATTTGCCACAAATGGAAAGCCTGGAGCGAGTCCTATTCACCACAGATAACAACAAACGAGGCTTTGTGCTGCCGTCAAACTACGGACAGCTAAAACACGAAGCTAAAAATGACTTATAATTATGGCCATGTCAGTGACGACACACCAAGAAGGGAACTAGACCTGGTCTAATACTACTCAATTTCCTAGGAGTTTTATCTTGGCTACAACTAAAATAAGGACTAGTTTGCCTCGTGCGAGGAGCAGTTTCATTCCTTCTTCCTGCTGACGTCTCCCGAATTTTGTCAGTTTTATCTGTTGAAGATTTTAAAGAAAGAAGAGAGATAAGGACCAGCTAAAGTTACGCCTATACAGAAGACATCTCCTTTACATAAAGTCAGTTTATACTGCAAGACACCACTAAGATACGAGCAGGAAAGCAACAAAAATAAAAGGGCTACAGTAGTGGACCTCCTCTTTCAGGGGAAGCCAAAGGTGATATAAAAGAAAACAAATATTGAAAAAAAAAAAAACTGATTTTTTCCATTTACAAAAGCTAGTTGACTGTATACTTCACAAAATAAAATAGATAGACTGGTACATAAACAATTACTCTAGCATTCGACAGCAATAATGAACATGCAACGCAAATTAAATACTCTGCAACACATCTTCAATGAAGGGATCGCCAAATCCCAACTCAATTTCAGCACACGGCCATGACAAATTGCAACTCAAATACAGCTAATGATATGAATTTTGTAACCTAAATGCTGTTTACATAATAAACACCTTGGATGAAAGATAGGCAAGACTGTTAATAGCTTCAAAAATCCATCAAAAACATTACAACCACCACAAGAACCCTTCCCAAACTTATCAACATTCAAACATTTCTTGGGGGACCATGCATGAATGTCTATTTATAGAAGACAATGACAAACAGTAAAAAGATAATGACAAAAAGTAATGAGGCCACAGCATTTGATCTACTTCCAGGAAGAGCCAAAGGTAATATGAAATCTAACAAATGTTTAACAAATTTAACAAAAAGTACTAACTGACAATTTATGCAAACTAAATAAAGGCATATGAGAAAAATACAAAATAAGATATGTTTAAACAACAACACGGATATATGCAGACATTCTAACTTTCCCTTCCACTTAAGACCATTCTAACATACTGTATCTCATTAGCAAATGATAATGAAAGAGTACCATAAAATTGCAGTTTTCGCTTATTTCAAACCGAAACTTGCTGCAAATATATGACTGGAAAACATATGCCACCTTGGAAATCAGTTTTTTAAACAATGATAGCCATTATCATCATTCAAAATGAGTGAAAAATCATAAGGAACACACCTGATAGAGCAGTGACTTGGGAACACAGAAAAGTATATCTCAATAATAATAATAATAATAATTACAAGGATATAATGTAACGAATACATTACATACAGAAACAATCTTAAAAATACAAGGGCAATGGTTCGTGATGCTTTTCAGTAATATCAGAGACTTTTAAACTTAAAAAGCACTTTACTGGAACAATGGCATCGAAGTCAAGACTTTCCAGAATTCACTACACTGTAGGCCTCATATCTTACGAGACTTGATGGGTTCCAGTTTATGACATTCCAGCTTCATTTGAAGCCTTCGTTTTTTGGGAAGAGGTCCACCACCTATCTGACAATGACGTCAGAATTAGGAATAATGGTGGCACTTACACAAAATGAATCCACGTCCACTGGTGGTCCATAAGGTGATCGTTGACTGCACCTTCTATTCCTTCTTGAACATTTTCTTATTGTAAAGGACCTGAAAAAATGGAATAGATCAAATCAGCTGAACGAGAATGCCTCTACTAACTAACCATCTTCTGACTAACCTCCAAGGCTATACTAAAAAAGACACACTCCATCACCAATGAGAAATATGGATATTAAATAAAACTATTAGCAAATTCTACATGAAAATTAATATTCAATACACTGAATGTATTTCACCAACTAGGAAGGCCAACTGTCTACGTAAAATCATTCATGTCCACCTCGCAAGAACTGAGATTTCATGCCATGTGGACCACTACATGTTAGATTATTATTATTATTATTATTATTATTCAGAAGATGAAGAACCCTATTCATATGGAAGAAGCCCACCAAAGGGTCCACTGACTTGAAATTCAAGCTTCCAAAGAATATTAAGGTGCTCATTAGGAAGAAGTAAGAGGAAGTAAAAGGAAAAAAATAAATTAATAAATAGATAAAAATGTATTAAAATACCAAGAGAACAGCATTAGGGTAGTAATGCATTGCATCTTCGCTTGACCTTTTGAAGTTCTAATTGCAGGACGTCCTCTCAGGGAGACTGTTCTACAGTCCAAGAGTGTCAGGAATAAAGGACCTCAGGAACTTTGGAGAAGTTCTACAGCGAGGTACATTTACTGCACATTGGTGCTTCTGCTGTCCTGAACAGGAAACGTACCTTGTGCAAATTGCATGAGCCTTCAGAACAGAAAAAGTCAGGCTTACCACAGTGCCTTCATGAAAGTTATGGCTTCAGGGGTCATGATAAACTGGAGATGCATCCGAAATAAAAGTGGCAAAGATGAAAGAATGAAAAGGTGTCCAGGACTTTTGTATAATTATGTGGAGATTGAAAGGAAATGTTGCAACGTCTACAGCCTTGAGGGTAACGACTGATAATGTTGATATATTGTCTCCCTTGATGCAATGTCTTTCTATAAGTAATAAATATGCGTGATTGAAGACAAGAATATATTGGTGATAGAAAGACGATAGGAGATAATTGTGGGTGTCAAAAAAATAGGACCAGGCTATTTACAAGGGCAAGGACACCACATGACCCTGGGAACAGCCATCCGCTCTGTCCAATGGCAAAAGAAGTGGATGCGATAAGAGAGGAAAGGAAGTAAACAGAAAAAGAAATGGAAGGAGGAGGGAAAATGGAAAGGTACGAAAATAAAGGGAGAAGGGTGAGAAAAGAGGTTTGGTTTATGGGTAGAGGTCCCAACAGGAAAAGAAGAAGGGAGATGGACTTTTAATGACGAATATATCAAGATATGAGCAAGCAACTACTGCACCCTGTCCATTACAGATTGCTTACCGAAGAGGCAGAGGACGGTAGTCGATTGGTGGTTCCTTGTGGTCGAAACTCTGCCAAATCTGAGGTCGTGTTCAGCCTCCATTGTGGTACTGAAGGTCGAAGACGGGTATGGGGATGGGAGGAGATCTGAAAAAAGTATAAAAATTCAATAGAAGAATAATAATAATAATAATAATAATAATAATAATAATAATAATAATAATAATAATAACAGAACTACTGACTTCCTCTGGACCAACACTGACCAAATTTACGAGACATGAAGACAAGCCAACCTGACTTACTTTGTGAACAAAGAAGACAGAGTGACGAATGAGAGTACCTTGAAGGCTCACATCACGAAGTCCCAGGGGCAACCAACTTGGAAGCAGCAGTGGGGTGACGTGCCTCCTCCAGGGGAAACGAAATGGGCTGAGCCACCTGTCCTGCGGCCCCCTCATTCCGTTCGCTTAACCTGAGAGCAATGGACGAGGCGTCAGAATATCACACATGAAAAAGCTTCGGAAACATTTTGACAAATGATATTTACACACCTCATTTAAACCAATGTTAATGTGTACACAAGCCACTGCTCTTTTCAACTCTGCAATCTAAAATATTCTTACACACTTTCGGCTGTGTTACAGCCACTGTACAATGAGGTCTGATTTCCCCTGTGAATTCAAGCACACATTCCTTTCTCACAATCTGCATTTCAGAATCCCATACCTCAAGTCTTTTCGTCAATTAGGACTCCTCCTGCATTTTTGTTAATCAGCAATACACTTCTTCATCAAAAACACACCAAAGGCAAAGCGTCCTACATACGGCAAGGTTAGGTTAGAATTAAAGGTTGATCTACAAGACACCCCCGCACAGATTCCTGCCCTGGAAATTGATTTTTCCCGTACTTTTAGCGTTGCTGAAGAAGGTGGTGGCGTTGTTTATTGTTGGTCAATTATTATTAACCTCATGTTTCTATCCAACGTGGTTGGGGACCCTGTGGGAACGCAGGACTTGGCTGGGGGAAATCGCACGGAGAGAGACCGGACTGTCATGTTGTTACGGAATAGTTCAGCACATGCCCAAGTCATTACAGGAGCCTTATGTTCAAGAAGGGATTGGGAAGGAAACCTATTATAAAAGGAATTACACCAACCTAACGTAAATACTATAGAAAAAGGATGCAGGAGATGACGCAAAGAGTACGCAATTCCAGACACTAAGAGAGCAATCAAGAACAGAATGTGCTGTTCTGGACTCTGGGCATTCTAAAACTGTACTTGGAATGGAGTGCCTCAACTAAGGTGACCTCAGTCATTACAAGTGCGAGGCTATTTTGACAGCTGACCTTGACGTACACTTTCACTGACAGTGTCATATCTCCTTCGATCAAAATTTTTATTAATCTGCACAGCTAAATTAGAAATATGCATGCAACCATTGCAAAAAGGAAAGTAAAAATGCTGAATAATCTTGCAAGTGACCAGGTTACAATTTCTGGAGCTATATAACCAATTTGAAATCTCCATCTTCTCGACGTTACTTGCTCCAGATTCCTACATGACCAGGCCAAGAGTTAGGTATAGCTACTGTACTATCAATTCACTGCATCAAATTGCAAAGAAAACAGCGTTAAAAGCCCAACACACAATTTGGACACCCAAAACCAAGCTAATAAAACCATTTACAGACGCTGCAATTGAAAGCTCGGAACTAGAGAGGGACACCAAACATGTATATGATCTACGTCCAGTCTCTCGCAAGTCTAAGTAAGCCAAACATTGACCTGTTGTAGGTAAATGCAATGGAATGTTATACATAATTTAGGCCAAAGGCTAAAGAGCTGGGTCCTACGAAGAGGACATTCAAAGGGGAATTGAGAGTAGAAAGGTCTGACAGCCATAACAGGAGGAGGAAAACCTTTTGAAACAACTTTTAGGAGAGGGTGGATAGCAAGACGGAAGAAAGAGAATATGAATGGAGGAGGAGGTACAGTCAAAGGAATGAAAGGGGTTGGAGCTTAGGGACATAGAAGAGTCGCAACAAAGAACCTTATTCAGTAATGTCTACAGTGCACAATGCGAGGTGCACTGACGACAAAACTCCCTACCACAGGGGTTGTTGTCTAAGGGCTTTCAATCCTCAATTGGTACTTTTAGTGTGGCCACAAAAATTATACAGATGATGGTTGTCAATTCAATAATGCTGAAATGGAATTGTTAACACCTCAACTTAATACAGTACATAATTTGGGGGTCTGGTCTTTCTGATAAGTAACAAGACCCCATCTTGCACTCTGCAATTGAATCATTTCAAGATTTCTCACAGTAACAATTCTGTTAAACTGTGGTTAATTAAGATTATTTGCTTTCATAACAACCACCTTCCAAGCATTTACTACAACCAAATACAAATGTGTTTCAAAACTATCTGATTCCACAGTCCAATTTCAAGGAGCTTGTAAAAAAATCATAAGAAAAAAAGTCCACAAAACTGTAAATACTTTACCGTCACATCCAATTTATGAAAATATTCTTCCAAACAACTTTTATGTTTCACAGACACACTCATTTTTGCCTTTAGACATAAATTTAGACTGCACATTGAACATGCAAAGGTGTAATTCAGTCAAGCAATGAAAACTGCAGAGGATGTTTGACGCCATAGAACTTTTATGCAAGAAATCTCTAAAATTAGTTGAATCTGACCCTTATCTTTTTAATGAATGCCACATTCCAACACAGTTTAAAAACTACCTCAGCATTTATCATCAGATTTATCATTCCACAAAGCCTGCCACTTATCAAAGACGACAGGTTTTACAGACATCACAAAATAATAATTGACAGGAACAGCTACATTCAACATTAACGACCCCTAATGCCTCTGTGAACAGGGATGGTCCAGCACTTGAAACACTTACCAAATACTGACAAACATGGCTGGAGCACCTTGAACCAGAGGCACCCAACAGAGAACCGGAGTAGGGTGATGTGCCTCCTCCAGGGGAAACGAAACGGGCCGAGCCACCTGTCCCGCTGCCCCCTCGGGTCATTCCGTTCGCTTAACCTGAAAGCAATGGATAAAGCATCAGCATATCACACATGAAAAAACTTCAGAAGCATTTTGAAGCATGCTATTCAAACACCTTCTTTAGTTCTGAAAGGAAAACTTAGAGGAATAAAAAAGGTCTTAAAGGTGTAACAGGAGGTAAATCTTTTGCAGTTCCACTATGAAGAAATTGTTAGAAGACGGGCTGAAGCAATGCTGCAAAGAACCTTATTGAGTAATGTCTACAGTGCACCGCGTGCGGTACAGTGACGGCACTACCCACCTACGGAGCCACCCTATTGGGAACAATTAAAACCAGGGCATTATTGGCTACGTATTCATTTACGACAGAAGGAAAAACAAGAAACGTTCAAATTTACACGATCAAAAGAAATAAAAATGTAATAATGTTAGAATTTAGAAGTCCTTGAACAAATTGACCGAGCAAATACAGAAATAAATGCTGTGGTTTTACAGCACTTCCTTTGTACAAAATACTGTACTGTAACTTACAAGGGTCACAAAACGGTACCCTATTTTCAAAGACCAAGTCAGCTGGCCAGGGCCGTTTCACATACAGATACAGGATATAGTTGACGTGCTTATGGCAATACTTACGGCACTGTATACAGTTTTCAAACTGCTAATCATACTAGCCAGGGGTGTAGTTAGGACACAGCTGTTGCCATATGCCCGTCAAAGCAGCTGTACGTTTCGTATATTGCCCTGCCGTGACATTAAACCCGAGGGTATGACCTCGCAGCCGAGATCCATCTCTTAATACTCCTGCCGAGCGTATATTAAATACACAGCTCTAAGGTGTATATGACTCTTAAGAGGTGTGTGTTCAATATACGCTTGAGAGTAGTGTTATGAGACAGATCTAGGCTGTGAGGCTACACCCTCGGGTTTAATGTTACGGCTGGGGATTACGCAAAACTTACATCCACTTTGAGGTGCGTATTGCAACTGCCGTAAGTATGATGAGCAGCCTCGAAACCGTGTATTCACCTAAACTAACCTCTGGCATCGGGCCTTGAATCAGGCAGGGTGGGGCTCTGGCGCCCCCCCCTCAACCAGTCTATAAAGAATTTAGATATTGTCGCCCTTTTTTTACGTACAGGCAGTCCCCGGTTTACGAAGGGGGTTCCATTCCTACGCCGCGTCGTAAGACAAAAAATCCTCGAGAATCCTGAGAAAACCTTACTTTTAATGCTTTGGGTGCATTGAAAATGAGGTAAACAGCATTTTTCTTGTTTTTCATCAAGAACCCTCAAGATTGTGGTTATTCTGCCATTCTGTAGCCAAATTTCTTTGTTAGGTTCGGCGTCGTAACCCCGGAACATGTGTCGTAAACCAGGAAATAACTTCTGATGAATATATTTGAAAAGCACCATAACCTCGGAACGTCGTAACCTCGAAACACTGTAACCTTGGAATGTTGAAACCTCGGAACGCTGTAACCTCGGAACGTCAAAACCTCAGAACGTCGAAACCTCGGAATGCCGTAACCTCAGAACATTGTAACCTCGGAACGTCGAAACCTCGGAACGTTGTAATCTCGGAACGTTGAAGCCTCAGAATGCCGAAACCTCAGAACGTCGAAACCTCGGAACATTGTAACCTCAGAACGTCAAAACCTCGGAGCGTCAAAACCTCGGAACGTCGAAACCTCGGAACGCTGCAACCTCGGAACGTCGCAACCGGACCCGTCATAACCCGGGGACTGCCCGTACTCTGGGTTAGGCTACAAAGCCCCTGGTCTGCAGTCAACACCTTCAATGGCCTTCGGGTCGATTCTGCGCCTGCAGCTAAAATGGGGTATTATGCAGCCGAGAGGTTACGACCGAGTAATGGCACAGCCTCCAAGGTCAAGGTCAAGGTCAGGTTGTAAAAATTCCAAAAGGCCTTCTACAGTAATTTTACAGCCAAGCTCCTCTCAGTCAGGTCAGGGCACAGCCGCAGCGTCCCAGGTCGGGTCAGGTCAGAGCAGGTCGGGCGTACCCCCAAATAGCCATTAAACAAATGGCCGTTAATGTCTAATTCAGGCTCAAATCACTACACAGACATACCACTTGAAATGTTAAATAGCAAGTAGCCTAACCTACCCTAATCAAGCCATCCTACGTTAAAGACCATCCTAGGATGAGAATAACGACTTAATTAGGATTCAATCCTTAAATAAACGACCGGCCTCGAGTCATGTGATGTGCCACTGGCACCGGCCAGGCCCCACCCAGGTCGACCCAAATCTCGCTGATTTAAGCTCGATTTAACGCATAATTCAGGAGAGTCCTATGCAAAACTGTCCATAATGACTAAAATAAAGTCTGGGTGTTGAGTTGTGGGATAATTATTTGGTTAATAACGTTAATTTTACCCGTTTTAAGACGTGAAAAGGCTTTTGTTTACCTTCTTCCATCCAAGGCCTCTTGATGACGTCACGGACCTGTGTTTAATTATCGTTATTTTTTGCCTTTTTTGGCGCTTAATTGGGATATTTCCCTCCATAACGATGAAATACACATTAAAGTTAATATATAATGTGATTTCATGGATTTTAACATGATAATATTGGTTAAATTGCCTATTTTGTCTCTGTTTTTCAACTTGATTTACAGTACAGCCCTCTCAAATGCGTTTTCGTAATGTTTTGGTAATGCTTCTTAAGTATTGGACGTTTTTAATGGTTATAATGATAATATAATTAGCCTTTAAAAGATAAAATATCATATTAATAGTATTATATTTTATTTTATTAGTAAATATTACACTTTTATTGACAATGTATAAATATTATTTCGATTATTCTTTGATTCACTACAGTTTTACGGACGACATGTTTAACCTATTATATGGAGGCTTTAAGCAGCTGTCATTATACAACCAAAAGATTTTGCACTTTTCGTAATATTTCGGTAATGTTTCATATACAGCAAACCACCTATGATCATTATAATGGCAATATAATCAGAATTTAAAGCTTAAATTCATTTATTGTAAATATATTATCTTATTTTATGAAGAAAATTACGTATTTATTGACAAATTATAAATATAAATTTGATCAGTCTTGGAATCACTACGGCCTTACATTTTCAAGGTCAACTACATTTTCAAGGTCAAGTTTGACAGCTAGGGAGAAAAACCGGTTCTCACATATGATGGCTTTTAAATGGGTCTATTTTGTAGATTCATGTTAATGAATTAAAAGGGATATTTGTATTTATATGAATATACTGTAGAGGTCATTTGCATAAACACATATTCTTAATGGCTTAAGATAATTGTAAATTAATGCAAAGGGATTTTAGGCAGCAAATAAATGATAATTGTTTTTTTATGGGAAAATTTAAGTTATATATTCATATATTTCATGACTGACCCATGGTTGGCATGTAACCCACTGAATTAGCTTTAACTTTAACTTGAGCAATAATTAACATCAAGACTTTTTTTTCTAAATTCAGGGTAAGAGGGGCCTTGTGACCAGCCCGCCACCTATTGGTGTGATATGTAACTAACTTTATAAAGCTTCCTCCATTCTTTTTCACAGCCCTTGGGACCATTATTCAGAGGTGAAGAGAAGGACCCAGAAATTTAAGGGAATCAGTTCTTCTGTGATTACTGTCTACGTCCTCTGGTGGAAGCCATCTTACCCTCTGGAAGTTCAAGCTCTGGAAGTTCAATTTCTGCTGTTTCATGGAACCTTTGTGACAAGACTGGTTTCTGCTGTGCTTTCAAGTGTTGCTGTACTGGTATCTGCTGTTTCAAGTGCTGGTTTCTGCTGCTTTCAAGTGTTGCTGTACTGATATCTGCTGTTTCAAGTGGTGTTCATAGCTGACTTCTCTTGGCTGCTGTGTGTGAAGAATTTAAGCTTGGCTGTGCTGGTGGAATGTGGCCAATGTCTGCTAGATAATACTTCACTAGTACAGGTGGACTGAACTAATAATGATTTCCTTATCTAAGGCACTTAGTGTTATTGTCTTAGGGCTGCCACACTAGGAATTACAAGTTTGTGAAACTTTTGTATAAAGCATACATTGTAATGTTGTACACCTCTCCTTGAGGTAATTTACTGGGTTTAGTTTAATTTCATATTTTCCTCTTGTCTTCAGTTGCAGTGTAGCCATTCAGTTTGAATTCTAAGATTGCTTTTATTCTTAGCCTTTGTTTTTTTTCTATTAATGAGTTGCTGGTTCTTAAGTGTGCTCCCAAATTGAAAAGTTGAAATGTTTTCTGTGATTTTTTGTAGTGTTCATTTTTGCTGCTGCTAAACTTTAATTTAAAGATAACTATTTATGAACTTTATATTTTCAACCACTGGTTTTCTTGGAGTTCATTTTATGCCTTAACTCAAGTATTGGGTTATCTAGAACTGTTTTACGTTACATGTATTATATTTGTAACAACTTTATGTAATTTTATTACAATAAATAAGTTATTTAAAATTACTATTTCTGTTTTTAACCTTGTTTTTACCCTATTTTGTCTCAATGAGTAAATGTTACTGAAAACATATCTACCACAGAATTAAAGGGTCATTGATGAGATCTTGGAGTCATTACATAGTGTATGGCCTAAGTGATTAGTTTACTTGTAAACCTTTTCACAAAGGTGTAATAGAAAGGTGATGGGTTAATGGAAAAATACTCTTCTTTGCTGCAAGTAAACTTTACACAAAGGTGTAATAAAAAGGTGGTAGGCTGATGGAAAAGTACTTCTTTGCTGCAAGTAAACTTTACACAAAGGTGTAATGGAAAGGTAATAGGTTGATGGAAAAATACTTATTTGCTGCAAGTAAACCTTTTCACAAAGGTGTAATAAAAAGGTGATAGGTTGATGGAAATATACTTTGCTGAAGTTGAATACAGAAGTCTGAATCCCCTTACTCATTAGCCAATGTATTACAAAGTAAAATATAAGCAGTTTTTCAAAACTGAGTTTTCACATGCATAGCTCAACTTGAGTGAACCTTCAACTTTGGTTGTGTATAGAGCTATTCTTAGAAAATTGACATTTTAGCTCTGAACACAGTATACAGCTATCCCCTGTAGCTGTAGCATGAAGAAAAGGTTTCTTTTCAAAGCTGACAAACTTAACATCGTAAGTTTATTCTTCATTTGTGGTCAAGGTTTGTAAGTGTAAGGTGTAGATATACTTACACCCCTGGTAAATCAACACACCTTGAGCTTGTAAGTTCAACTGATAATGAATACAGAAGTCTACACAACATTTACTGAGCCCTTAATGAATTTTCAAGGTAAAATGGTATATATACTTGATAGTTTGCTGACAAGTCATGAAAACACAATTACACTTTTAAAAGTACGAGTGGCCTCAGTTGTATTCGTCACACTTAAGTGACACACAGACATAACTTACAATGAAAACTGTCATATCCTGGACTTGATGTAAGTGCTAATTGGGACTGCAGTATGTCATAACTCTTAATGAAACAATTGTCAGTAATAAAATGCTAAATTGAATTTTCCTTTTATATTCTTTGCTTTACACAGAATAATTATAGATGGAGAAATTCATTATTAATACACAAATAGCAAAAGTTTGACAAGATATAAGAAGCATTATAATTAACCTGAATATTAAGATCGAAACCAGTTTTTAATAATGGCAACACTGAATATGAATCACTTTTTTAGCTTTATTTTCACACAGAATAATTATAGAGAAACTCATTATTAATAGACAAATGGCAAAGGTTTGACAAGATATATTAAGAACCATTAAAATTAACCTGACTATTAAGATCGAGCAACATTTGGAGACAAAGTCAGAGCAGAGAGAGAGAGAGAGAGAGAGAGAGAGAGAGAGAGAGAGAGAGAGAGAGAGAGAGAGAGAGAGACTTAAAACATGTTTCAAAACATCACAAACCTGTCAGCTTTACAAATGCCATTTTTGCCAGTCTTAGGCAGCCAAGCAAATCAGTTCCTGATTTCCAAATGACCTCGAAATTAGAAGCCCCAAATTCCTGATCAAAATGGCCCCACCATCCCCAACCCTTCTCTTGCTGCTAGCACCTACAGTATAAGGCTACTTCCTCGAAGCAAGGAGAAGGAATGAGGAAAAGGTGTTGTTCGAATAGATACTAGTTTAAGGGCTAAACTAGGACCACCAGAGGGTCATCTAGATTCTAGAACGAAGAAATCTATTAAATTTAGGCCACAGGCCCACAAAGGGTCAAACTATGACCAACTTAGGGGCCTCTAGGATGAAGAAACCTGTTAAATTTAGGCCACAGGTCCACAAAGGGTCAACCTATTACCACCACATGGGCCTCTAGAATAGCTTAATCTATGAAATTTAGGCTACAGAGTCAAACAAAGTACAAAAACTAGAACAGTTCTAGATAGCAACAGAGTACCATGCCATTTCCTTCTAGAGGATCTAGCAAAGAACTACTACAAGGATCAAAGTTCTAGAAAAGTTATCTAGATCTATCATACAGCCCAAAAAGTCTAGTTCTACTAGAGAGCTCCTATGTTTATAGACATAGTACAATGTCAGTTCCTTCTGGAGAAACTAGAAGGAAAAGTAAAGTTTTAGAAAAGTCATAGAGAACTTCTAGAAGTCTCCCAGCTCTAGAAAAAGTCACGTACAGCTTCTAAAAGTCTCGAAGAGTTAGAAAAGTTATCTAGAACTTCTAGAAGTGTCAAGCTTTAAAAAATTCACCTAGAACTTCTAGAAGTCTCGAAGTGTTAGAAAAGTTATCTAGAACTTCTAGAAGTGTCAAGCTCTAAAAAATTCACCTAGAGCTTCTAGAAGTCTCGAAGTGTTAGAAAAGTTATCTAGAACTTCTAGAAGTGTCAAGCTCTAAAAAATTCACCTGGAACTTCTAGAAGTCTCGAAGTGTTAGAAAAGTTATCTAGAACTTCTAGAAGTGTCAAGCTCTAGAAAAAATTCACCTGAAACTTCTAAAGTCTCGAAGTTTTGAATCTAAAACTTCTAGAAATGTAAGCTCTTAAAAAAATTTATCTGGGACTTCTAGAAGTCTCGAAGTTTTAGAAAAGCTATCTAGAACTTCTAGAAGCGTTAAATTCTAGGAAAAAAATTCACCTGGAATTTCTAGAAGTCTCGAAGTTTTAGAAAAGTTATCTAGAACTTCTAGGAGTGTAAAGCTCTAGAAAATTTACCTGGAACTTCTAAAAGTCTCAAAGTTCTAGAAACATTATCTAGAACTTCTAGAAGTGTCAAGCTCTAGAAGAAATTCACTTGGAACTTTTAGAAGTCTCAAAATTTTAGAAAATGTCATCTACAACTTCTAGGAATGTCAAGCTCTAGAAAAAAAAATTCACCTGGAACTTCTAGAAGTCTCGAAGTTGTAGCAAATGTCATCTAGAACTTCTAGGAATGTCAAGCTCTAGAAAAAAATTCACCTGGAACTTTTAGAAGTCTCAAAGTTTTAGAAAAGTTATCTAGAACTTTTAAAGTGTCAAGCTCTAGAAAAAATTCATCTGGAACTTCTAGAAACCTTGAAGTTTTAGAAAAATTATCAAGAACTTCTAGAAGTGTCAAGCTCTAGAAAAAATTCATCTGGAACTTCTAGAAGTTTGAGGTTCTAGAAAAGTTTAGAACTTCTAGAAGTGGTTGCTCTAGAACTAATTCACCTGGAACTTCTAGAAGTCTTGAAGTTCAAGAAAAGTTATCTAGAACTTCTTGAAGTGCTAAGCTCTAAAAAAATTCCCTTGAGCTTCTAGAAGTTTTGAAGTTATAAAAAAGTCACCTGGAACTTCTAGAAGTCTCAAAGTTCTAAAAAAGTTATCTAGAATTTCTAGAGGTGTTAAGCTCTATAAAATATTCACCTGGAACTGATAGTCTGGAAGTTCTAGAAACATCATCTACAACTTCTAAAGTGTCAAGCTCTAGAAAAAATTCACCAGAAACTTCGTCTACAAATTTTAGAAAAGTTATCTTGAACCTCTAAAAGCATCAAACTCTAAAAAAAATTCACCTGGAACATCTACATGTGCCAAAGCTCTAGAAGTGTTTTCTAGAACTTCTAGAAGTCTCAAAGTTCTAGAAAAGTAATCTAGTGTCACAGGGTTCAAATAACCTCAAAGATGTCATCACTAACAAAAAGGTGGGGTTGAAACATACCCATTGACCACAGGTACAACAGACTTCCAAAACTCAATCACGTGAGATAAACTATTGCTTGTTAATATAACCTCTATAAACTGACCAATCAGCCGAAGACAACACTAGATGCATCTTCAGAATCTGACAAACACATCTGAGTCTGTCATAACATTAGAGGAAGTTTCTAAGAAACAACAAAAAGGGAGAGGCTCTTTGTAGCCTCTGTATGCAGACCTGGTGTCCATGTTATGTTCAAGGAAGGCCTTCGAAAAACATCTGAAAGATGGGAAACTGGAATAGATCAGAGCTCGAAGTCAAAGCAAGTAAAACTAAGAATACGATGGCAGGCAGGAACCAAAGGAAAAGGTGTGGGCTGGAGACTTACCAGGTGGATGCTGTATGCATGGTCTTGTAAACTGTCATATTATGTATCGAATGTAAGGGAATTTTGATGCCTAGTATACACAAGAGCTAATATTTAAGACCTGGAGGTAGGAAGGATTATATTTAGAGTCTGTCAACATCTCAATTATTATAAGTATGGCCTCAGAAAAGTCTACTCAAATGGTGAAAGTTTCTCTAAAGCATAGCCATGAGTTGGTACTGACATTAAAAACACATTTGACTTTATATATTTTCACTGGAAACCCAATATTTTAATTAAAAACAAAAATATGTGGCACAGTTTTCAACCTGCACTGGTCAGCATAGGGGATTTAGAATGTCCCGAGGTCACTTGACTGGCTTAATCCTAAATAACAGTTACCCTCAAGCTGCCAATGTGATAGGACAGTATGGAAAGCAAAGATGGTAACTGCAGGACAAGGAAATATTTCATTTTGATAAGCAACAAGTCCTGTAACTGATGTTTTGAAGACCATTGCTGGAACAGCTGAAGCAACAAAACTTTTGGAATGTCTACTGGTTGAATTTCAAATGTGAAAAAGATGAACTAAGAAAATGCAATCCTGACAACAATTAATAACTGCTAGAAAGGAAAATATATATAATGAAATTGGTTGAAAAAATATTCCTGACGACAGACACATAAAAAACATGACTGCTTTTGTGCATGTAAGCATTCAAACATTGTTATTATTCTTTTTCTGAAACATCCTCAAAGCCTTTTCTTAAAGCGAAGAAATATGGCAAATGACAGGTCTCAGGAAAATTCACACAAAAGAAAGGAAAGATTTAAATAACTAAACAGAGAGATATGTAGACAGGTTTTGGAGAGCAGATGATGATGATTGAAAATCTCCAAAATATGGTTTGGTCACGTGACAGAGAGGATCAATGAGATATTAAGTGATTGATGCAAAAACGGGTGAAGCCCACACATGGGAATTCCGGCTGACAAGAAAAAGACACTTTCTGATGGGTAACAAAGTCCATTATGTAACAAAGACTATATTATATCTAGCACTTGATTAGTTTCTAGATACCTTTCGACTATCAGATTGGAAAATTAATTGTTTCCTAAAAACCAAACCATTTGCATCTAAGCTTTGTTTTGTTACTCAACTAAAATTGTGTGTTTTGCTAAGACACTTCCCCTGTCATGTCTAACACTTCCTTCAAAGCTGTACCGGATTTCAATAAAACACATTTTCTCATTTACAATACAAAAATAGTTTTATAGACTATCTTTAATTTATGAGATTTCATTACTTTGGAGCGCTCGTAACCATGATAATGTAATCTAAATTACAATAAATAAATGTGTTTTTTATATGTAATTTACAATTCATCAAACACAGAACCATATTTTTACAATCTAATTTACAGTCGTACAAAAATGTATTTTTGAAATATAATTACAATGCAATAAATACAGAACTGTACTTTTTAAATCTAATTTACAGCAAATACAAAAATGTCTTTTTGAAATATAATTAAAATGCAGTAAATACAGAAGTGTACTTTTTAAATCTAATTCACAGCAAATACAAAAATATTTAAGTTATTTCTTCTAAATCCTCTTCAATCTACTGATATTTCAAGACTGAAGAACCAGTAACCTTGAAAATAACCATTGTATTTTTGAAAAGTAAACTATTGAGATATACCTAAAACTTCTTTTGAATTTTTCACCTATTATTTTTAGCATTATACAGAAGATTTTTTGGACTAACCATACAACATTCAAATTCAGTAACTCATGTACATTATTTCACAAATCTAAAGAAATCATATACACCAATTTTACCATTACACATGACATTTACAAATTGCAACTTCACAAAACCTTTAAAATGGCAATTTAATATGTATACCTATCTGGTTATTGTTTAAAGAAAACAAACCTCTTCATTTTCGCTTGTGCTCTGACAAATTTAGTTAAGAGCAGACAAACCAAATGGTTATTTTGGCTACGGGAAAGAGAAAATTTACTGACGGCTGCTGTCTCCACTGGGAGGTCCCTAATTTGTCCACAGATGGCCCTCCTCAATAAACCACAGGATTTGTAATCCTTGAACACACTGTGCAAAGCCTGACGATGGTATTTATATGCCCCAAACACAAGCACAATTATGAGGAAGGCTAAAGATTGCAATAAAGAATATAGCATATCTTCAGACCACACTGGCAAAAATGATATACAGTAATAAACAGAACTGGAGGACAAAAGGTGACCTTTACAGTGTAATGGTGGAATACTGAAAACTATTTCCTGAATAACATGTAAGACAAGGGTCAGAGCTTACTCTACAAACCTCTTACGATTAGCAAAGACTACAAAACCAAGCAAAATACAAAATGAATCCTAATTAGCACCTCATTTTCACACATACTTAAGGGGTCTGGCTTCCCGATAAGTGACAAAGTCCGTTAAGTAACAAAGACCCAGTATCATAGCCTGCACTTCATTTCCTAGATGCTTACAGTTCACAGCAATGCCATACAGTTCCTAACCCAGACTAACCTGTAGTTTACATTTACAGTACCATTAAATTTAAGAGACTATCTGAAAGTGTAACAAGTCCAAATTGGTAATATAACAAAAAATAATCAGAACACTGCTGATGGTCAGTACAGTAATAAGCTTCTTTTGAATTTTTCACTCATTATTTTTAGCATTATACAGAACATTTTTTGGACTAACCATACAACATTCAAATTCAGTAACTCAAGCACATAGTGACGGTTATGTGTACATTACTTCAGAAATCTAAAGAAATCATATACACCAATTTTACCACTACATGACATTTACAAATTGCAACTTCACAAAACCTTTAAAATGGCAATTTACTTTGTATGCCTATCTGGTTATTGTTTAAAGAAAACAAATCTCTTCATTTTCACTTGTGCCCTAAAAAATTCAGTTAAGAGCAGACAAATCAAATGGTTACTTTGGCTACGGGAAAGAGAAAATTTATTGATGGGTGCTGTCTCCACTGACAGGTCCCTAATTGGTCCACAGATGGCCCTCCTCAACAAACCACAGGATTTGTAATCCTTGAACACACACTGTGCAAAGCCTGATGATGGTACATACATGCCCCAAACACAAGCACAATTATGAGGAAGGCTAAAGATTGTAATAAAGAATATAGCATATCTTCAGACCACACTGACAGAAATGATATACAGTAATAAACAGAACTGGAGGACAAAAGGTGACCTTTACAGTGTAATGGTGGAATACTGAAAACTATTTCCTGAATAACATGTAAGACAAGGGTCAGAGCTTACTCTAAAAACCTCTCACGATTAGCAAAGATTGCAAAACAAGCAAAATACAAAATGAATCCTAATTAGCACCTCAGTTTCACAGCTACTTAGGGGGTCAGGCTTCCCGATAAGTGGCAAAGTCTGTTAAGTAACAAAGACCCAGTATCATAGCCTGCACTTAAATTTCTTAGATACTTACAGTTGACAGCAATGCCATACAGTTCCTAACCCAGACTAACCTGTAGTTTACATTTACAGTAACAATAAATTTAAGAGACTATCTGAAAGTGTAACAAGTCCAAATTGGCAATATAACAAAAAATAATCAGAACACTGCTGATGGTAAGTACAGTAATAAGCTGTGACGTCAATGTAATGCAGTGGTATTGAGTATGCCACCTACCCAAAGATGAAAAGGCACGGAATTAGACAAATTTGCCGAACACCACACCTCAGAGAGAAGCAAAACGAACGAAGACTTGCATGAAAGGAACCAAACGAATGTCACGTCACAATATTGGAAAGGACATCAAACAAGCATAACCAATTCTAAAGACACTTGAATTCTGTGCCAGCAGACACTGTGGAACTGTTTCCGTTTTCAAGTTAAAAAAAAGTATACATTAGTTTTACCAGGCCAGGCCTCGTCAGGTAGCGCAGATTACTCTGCATGACAAACGAAACACAACATCAAAAACAAAAGTCAATAACATGTAATGCAGTACCTTGCTTTGAAAGATAATGCATGATGAAAAGGAAGACATTTTATGTTATCACTGTTACAGAATATAACTGAAGTTTGAAAAGGAACAGAAAAGAAATGGAACTAGAATGGAACATACAAGACTGAGGCCAATGGCCAAGTCAACTCAAAAAAAAGGAACCTAATTTTGGGAGGTACTCGAATCTAAATTGAGCGTCTAACCTCACTTCTACCGAGACAGTGGACATTTAGATATACAATCCTTTAAGGGCATTAATAAAAGGGTCTCTCGTAGGAGAGTTTGTAAGAGTGTGAAATTGACAGGCGAGACGAGGACTCACTCTAGCCCAGCAATGTCTCGATGGTCGCTAACAACTTTACTATGACATACATGGAGTGTCTCCCTATATCAAATTTATAGACCTTATTTCTCACCTTTATCATTCTGACAGACAAAGCAGGAATTCTTACCATTATTCCTACCATCTGCTCAAGTCAAAAATTCATGTTAACAATATCAGGTGAAAAAACATTATGCACAGTATGCAAAGCTATACATGGGGTCAATGTTGCACACGCAGATAATTACATAGCATCAGCTTACTTGGCAATATTACGTAACGTAAATTATTAATATTTATCCATTAAATAAAATTACGGCAAAACTGTACACACTACCTAAATCCTATTTATAAAATTAAATGAAACACAACTTATTATTACATGAAACGAAAACACGCTTATCAATATGAGGCAAAAACATAATAGTTAAAAAATAACATCTCTCTCAGTCTCTACAGACCTGACATTCTCAAAATATAGTTTTAATGAAAGCATAAAATTTGACACCAGTCCTGGTCAAAATGGCCACCCTTTAAAAAAAAATTATTCTTGTGTTCCTTCGATCTTAAAAAGTTACAACGAGCGGTTGCTTCCTGTTCATGCTGACGTTGGGTCCTTTTTGTCAAATTCGTCTGGAAAGCAAAGGATCTACTTTAGTATAAAATGCAATGTATGTCTGTCATCTCAACAGTGCAATTTTCTTTTTCACAATTAACTATGAATATAAAATACAAGGTATGTACTGTCAAACCTCTGTCTACAAGGAGATCAACAGATATGCAACTCGACAAGAGTAATGCTTAAAAATTTGCATGTTGATATGACCTCGGGAGAAACGGACGGATATAGAGAGAAATAACAATGCAAAAACACACTACGGAAGTACTGAAAATACTTCTAAGGCAGCTGAGAAAAGGTTCAAATTGCCATATGAGCCTGGCGTTGTACCGCAGAAGGAAATGACGACACCACGTGTCTGAATAGAATAGAATATAGAATGTAGGCCACAGGGCAAGCACTGGGACCTACGAGGTCATTCGGCACTGAAACGGAGACTGTAAAAATGTTTGGGAGGTGTAACAGGAGGAAAACCTCGCAGGTGCACTATGTATCAATTGTTAGGAGAGGCTGGAAAGTAAGACAGATGACAGAGAATATGAACAGAGGAACAGTAAAAGGAATGAAAGGTGTTGTAGCTCTACGGGAATCGTGTTTGGGATCTTGAGAAGGATTCTGAGTCTGGAAACTACTTAGATATTTATTGAAAATGATACGGAAAAAGGGTATCAAATAATTATTTAACTAAATTTATTGATGTTGTTGCAAAGGATACAAATAAAACTTATGCTTATCAGAAATCACCAAAGGTGTTGAATTATGATAATAACAAAGAGATAACAAAATGTAAAAAATAGTTTTAATCATAATTACCTCTGCTGGCAAAAAGGACAGGGACTCGTCTAAAACCATCTGGAGATGGTGATATGATATACTTAACAGGCTCATCTCTCAATTCTGAAAGGAAAAATACAATATCAAAATGAAATCTAACAAAACATATGTAATCAAAGCAGAAATACTATTGACACCTCAAATATACAAAACTCTTCTTCAAACTCTTAAAGTTTCAGGTACAAACTCCTGACTTTCCTCTCTGCCTGAACACAGTCATGACTAAGTGGTATGTACAGATATTGAGACAAAGAATACTTGATATTTTTGGCAAAACCATCCCACAAATCCGAGCCCTCATTTGATGACTGCCTAAAGAACAAAGGTGTGGGCACCTACAGGAATGGACTGAAAGAGGCACCCGAGATATTTGTGCATACC
This sequence comes from Macrobrachium rosenbergii, assembly GCA_039081455.1. Lineage (NCBI taxonomy): Eukaryota > Metazoa > Arthropoda > Malacostraca > Decapoda > Palaemonidae > Macrobrachium > Macrobrachium rosenbergii. Next base: position 851,978 of record JANJGK010000044.1, on the reverse strand, counting down.
AAGTGTAAAAGTTGTCCCTGAATGCTTCCGCATTCATTCCAACCCTCTCCTTACTTTTCCTCATGACCAATAGTCACTCAGAAATTGTAGTTCAATTCACATCGTTAATCTCAACTCAGATCCATTCATGCTTAGCTTTAATAGGAATGGAATGGAATATAAAATTAAAGTCTAGGGCCAAGCGCTGAAAGGTATGGAGAGGTTCTTCAGTGCTGAACGGGAAACTGTGAGGAACAAAAAGGATTGAAAGGCGTAACAGGAGGAAAACCTTCTGCAGTTGCACTATGAAAAAAATGTTAGGGGAGGTTTGAGAAAAGTAAGACGGCAGAGAAAATATGAACGGAGGTACTGTCACAGGAATGGAAGGGGTTGCAGCTGGGAGCTATGGAAGGGATGCAGCCAAGACTCTTCAGTAATGCTTCAGTGCACTGACAGAACTAACCCCGTAAGGGGCATAGCCTTTATAGTCTTGAGCATTGTAGAAGTAGACTGGAACTATGTTACTCAGTCTTCGATTCATTAAACATCCCACTGAAATTGACAAACTACAACTGCATGATGTTACTCTATAATTCAGTCATACCAAAAGACACAGGAATCAGGAAAGAAGTTCAAATTTCTTTCCCACTTACTCAAAGGTTAATCCTGTTCTGATAATGATTTTCAGGTCCTAAAATTGAATTTAAGTAGAGAGTGTGTGTGTGTGTGTGTGTGTGTGTGTGTGTGTGTGTGTGTCCGTGGCAAGATTGGGTGTGATGGTCCTGATATTTCTAAAGCATCAAAAAAACAATAAAAATAGGCTACTCCTGATTTGATAAGAGCAACACCAGCTGCATAAAGTCAAACATTTTTTACCAAAGTGCAAAACAAATGCAATCACTACCTGAATCCTGTACATCCCAGACATTTAATTCTCATTCAGTAATGTAACTTAAATTTACGACTAATAAATGTGGGAAAAAGCAAAAAATTAATTCATTTGTCTGTAAAATCAAAACTGCTAACCAATGAGTTGGGTGAATGAGCCTTTTTACAAACAGTACAGTTCACAAACATGCATCACCTACACACAAATTCACAAGCCAAAACCATTTGACACCATGACACTAAATATATTTGCGAAAATTATAGTAACAGAAATGAAAATGTATCTCGGTGAAGAAATTCTCCATGAATTCCTCCACTCAGGACTCAACACCTTCAAAGAGGCTGCCTCTAGCACATACGCCAAAGGGGGTTCCCACACAAAAAGGGAGACTCAATCACTGGATTTAGAAGCCATTCAGAACCTGGTTGGTCAACAGACCAGGTACCTGAGGATTTAGGCATGAGCGTAAGGGCCTGCAATGTTATGAGCATGCCATGTCCATCATATCTTAGCCAGGAAAGTTTCAACACTTAGGCCAGTCACGTAACTGGATAACGAGAGTTGAATGTATGCTTACCACCCTTGATGTGTAAAATACTGTTACTGAAACTTGCAATAAATCTTAGCAGATTAGGCCATGTAGCAATGGGGTACAGTAGAGCCCTGAGGGCACTAGCGTAAATAGCAAATACACCAAGTACATGACAACAAACAAGTTCTTTGAAGCGCTGGATCAGATCAAATCAAAGAATAATAGATGTCATCCTACATAATCTACCTTTAGTCATCAAATAAAGAAAGGAAAACAAAGTTTCCTAATGTGTGTATATCTTACACAACTGGACACATGGCAGTAAACTTTGTCCTCAAATCCAATCCAACTGTTCACATGACACCACATAATCAATACATATGTTATAACTCAGGCAGTTTTTTTTTTAACCTGGGATAGCTGACAACAACACTAGAAATCTATTTCAACTTGTAGAAAGCAATTTACGAAAGGCATCTTACTGTATTTGCTCATTCTACCAGGCCAAACACTCTTACGTTATTTCAAGTAAAATATTAAAAGCAAAATAGTGAACTAGCGGATGTCACAAGAGGGTATATCTTAATGTTTTCTTGTTTATAGCGGAGAGAGAGGAAAAAGAATCAGTATCAGAACACCAAGATATTGGAGAAACAGCACTGGATTTGTACAGGTCTACTGTGACGGGGAGTCAATGTATCACTTACCAGGAATATGACGAATGCTGTAAGAACATGTGGCCTGACAGGGGAGGCTTTGAGAAAGGGTCTCATTTCCATTTTCATAAGGCTGGTACTAATGACACCTGTACAACTGTGTGACCTTTTCCCATCCTGAAATGAAAAATATGGAAGTGATATATATTTGCAATCTCTAATCAAACTGCTTTCTGCATAATCTTTGCAATTGTGTGCATTGTGGGAGTACCTTGGAGCTACAGTGCACAGTCTTCGATTCATACAACACCCGGAGGAAGTTTGCTGACCCTACAAGTCAGTAACATCAAGAGATGCAGAAATCTGATTAATTTTGAACCTCTTTCCCACAAACTAAATGGTTTTCTCACTAGGCAGTGGGCAGGGCTGAAGACGAACCTCTCCCCCTTTTGTAAGTAATCTAAAGATCTTCGCATTGTATGAGAGAGTTCCTCTTGCATTCAAAGACAAACCTCCTACAAAAAAAGTCAAAACAAATAGTACATGCACTATCTGAATCACATAACACTTCCAGTAAAACACAGGCAATCAAATGTAATTGCGTTTACAAGTAGAAAACTAAAGTGGAAAAATTAACATTACATAATATGAATTCCACTTTTATACTCCTTTAGAGGCTAAGTAACATTGGTGTGTCTTTTGACTTGGCCAAATCCCATTGTTGAATTATAGCCACCAACCACTGGATCAGACAATGAGAATTCATCCTCCTGTCCTGTTCCTGGCACCTTTGGCTGATTGCACCTTCCAAGTTTGGGCAGTGGGTTTGTGAAACCCTTAATCAATGAACACAAGATGCAGGAAATTTCTACTTGGTTATTAACCATCAAATCTCATTTGGGGTTAAGAAAATCTAAACAAAAAATTCACCGTATTCCTTTTTACTTTGACTCTGACTAATCTAAAGTGTTTAAGGGACTGAGGATTCAACTGAAATCTCGGTGTATGCCACAGACACTGGATTCAATTCTTCTTTCGTTATTCTTCCAACTTTTAATTCTTCAACTACAGTGAAACTTATCAGGTCCTTCAAATATACTCGTACCCATCAAGTATTGGTAAGACTTCTATACTGTGTGTGTCATTAACATGGTCCTTTCAACTTTTGTCATTTTTCATATGATTTTGTGCTTTTGATGTCAATATTTCCTCCACTCAAAGATATTAACATTCCACCTAAAGCAAGGGTCTCCTATGTTCCCATCCTCAAAAGAAAAATCAAAACCTCACTCATGTATGGTTAGCTTGAGTAAGACTGACAAAACTCCAATGTTCTTAGCTTTCCCAAAACTGGTCCGAGGAGTTATCGACCATTTCTGCTCTGAAGTCACCAACACTGCAACAAGAGACACTTTATTGCAGTAAGAGGACCTCCCTGAATACCCGCATAACCCTCTGAGCCATATTGGGCTGTCTGACTCTCAAGAAGAAACTTAGTACCAAGAATGGAATGGAATATATAATTTAGGCCAAAGGTCACTCAGTGCTCCGTGTGAGTGCACTGACCCCCTATGGGGCTCTGCACTAAGGACCATGCACAGCACTCAGTCCTAGGAGTTGGGAAGCAGCATATCTCCCACTATCTTCCTTCAAATCTAATGGATATAACAAAACACTGCACTTCATTACTGAGACGGCTATCTGACTGAACAAGGACAGGCATGAATTTTGCTTTCCTTCACCCCAACCAAAATAAGAGAAGGTGGAAGATCCAGGATAAGTATACCAGACATGCAAAATAAATTGAAGATATCTAGTAAATGAAACACCACCATTAACTTCATAAAAAAATAAACAACACAAATCTGCTGGTCACTTTCAAGAGAGCATTGTGGTTATTACAATTAGGACACAATACAAAGTTTCAAAGGGCAGTCTAGGATGACCCTCACTCCTTGGAAAGGAAACAATAATTTTCAGAGTTGAAAATCACTTAAACTATCATAAACAATCTAAACAATACCTTAACAAGGGAGACATGAACAGTTAATGCAATACTCACAATGCACGTAACCTGAAATGACTGAGTGCTTTCAAGAACTTGGATCCAGATACAACTAAAATTCAAAATAGCGACAAGATTCTCTACATGACAGCAACGCAACATCACCTGGGCTTCGTTCTTCATGTGATTTCCTCAGCAAGAGTAATACAATTCAGACCAACTTAAAGTGGTCATTAGAATACTAATATTAACATCACCCTTCACGTAATACCACACAAACCATATAATGCAAAAGATAGTTAAGTTAGTTCTTTATGCTCCCAATCACAGACTGATTGGAGAGTTACAGAAACTCTCCACTGGGATAAGTACAGCATAAAAGCTGTACTCTAAGGAAAAGTCTGCATTTTAATTGGTACATATGACAGTAAAGATGAGGCACAACCAATAACTTGGGGTCGCAGAGGAAAATGGCTCCTAGGATGTAAGTGTGCTGAGAGACAGATCATTTACCAGTCTTCAAATTAATATTGAAAAAACGCAGATGATACTAAAATCTAACGAGCCAAATGTTATCAAAGAATGACAATGCACCTGGGGAAAACTACTTATATGCCAGAGAAAACTTAGAGTTGCTACTGGGTATGGCAATAGCACAGAATGGAAAGCTGTGGCAAGCATTCACTCGACCCTATGCATCCCCGGGATGCTGCAGGAATTGACTAACTGATTATCAGTTTCCTTTTCGACCGATTACATCTGAACCGTAAACAAATGTTCAACAATCATGAGGTATTGTACAACAGCTGTAGGGAATTACGAACTACGCCATATCCCTGGCATACAGCCAGGTGGGATTCACAAACGCTAGTTTTGGTTTCATAACAGATCAAAGTCATGAAACTCCATGCAGAAACTTTCCAAGAATAATGTATAAGCTTCCAATTCCTAATATGAATTCTAACTCACTTCTATATAACTACAGTAGTTGAAATTCCTCGCTATCATTCACAATACATCACTATTCATCAAAACTGACTAATATATTTTAGCAAAATTCTGGCTCAAACCGTCACAGTAGTTCCACCAAGCCTAGGAATCACATTCTTCAATGAAAGGTACAGAACAGTCAAAAGGCAAAGAACTTGAAAGGCTGTAGAGATGAAAAAGACTAATACAAAGTACAAAGCAATACCTTTGAGAGGCTGAAGGAATGCTATTTGTGTCTACAGTGCACCACTTAAGAAAAATGCCATAGGTGACCCCATACAGTTAAAGGAGCTGAATGACTTAAGCCGACGACATTACCACAAGTTGCCAATAGTCTGTACAACCTACAGAACTGATATCTATAATGTTATTGCTCTAAAAATATTAAAGGAATGGAATGGAATACTATACAGAATTGAGGCCAAAGGGCAAGTAAGTGCTGGGACCTATAGATGAGGTTATTCAGCCCTGGAAGGCAACTGAGACGAATAGACAGATTTGAAAGGTATAACAGGAGAAGGAGAACCTTTTGCACTTGCACTATGCAACAACTGTCAGGAGACGGTTGAGGAAAGTATAATGCAAGAAAGAGAATATGCACGGAGGTACAGTCAAAGGAATGTGAGAGGTTGCAGCAGCTAGTTAGTGTTACAACTGTATCTAAAGTCACACTTAACAGAAAGGTGTGAAATTAGGGCGGCCCCTGTTAACGGCCATGCGGAATAAGGTCGGGATTGACCTGAGCTCATCTGTTTAAAAAAAAAAACTGTTCTTATTCCAATCATTATTTTAGCACGCAAGCAGACAGCCAAAAAGTAAAGATTTATGAAACATCACAAAAATAGGGAAACTAAATGAAACTCACTTCTTGAACATGAACCTTTTAGGCCATCACAACTTTAGGGCATGTGATGTATAGACCGTAAGACATGGTGGAAGCTCCTAGGCATACCGTGTTTAGGACTAGCCCCTCGGGGATCATTTCGGCCGTTTGCCAGTTTGCGTGTTGCTTTGGGTCGTCATCTTGAGGGTGAAGTGCACAAAACTTGCGGCCTTCCCCGACATTCCTGCAAATATTCAATAAAATGTTCAAAGAACGGGCTCAGAACCTTTTCAAGAATAACTATAGCAAAAGAATAACTATAGCAATAACAACTGTGCATCTTATACATTTGATTTTACTTCCATCATCCTTAAAATATTTTATGTGTATTTAACAATCAATGTAGACACTTGCGTTCTTCAACTACAACATGTACGAAGTTGAAAATGTTTCAAATCAATTAACGATATTCATTAATGGTTGGAAACGCTCACAAACCCACAGACATACAGGTTAGGTGACATGATCCGTTTTTCTCAGCTGATTAGCATAAATTAAGAGTACAGTATAGTATTTTTACTCATTTTACAAAAACTTATATAATAAAGATCCACTGTGATATCACACCAATGACGTGTGTAATCAGACATCTGGTATGAATACGCTGGCGAGGAACACAAGCAGCAATAAATGACTCGTTGCCGACAGCTGTCAAAATTTCCTCTTGTGTTATAGCAATAGCTCATGTACTTTCAAAATGTGTAAGAGTTAAGTGGGGAAAATGAGGGATAGCGCTGTTTAAATTGGTTTGAAATATTAAATTGTAATTAAACCAATACTTGCATATTTTGTAAAGGTGAAATTCTACTTTAAACCAGAATCACACTTTTGACTTGAAAATATTTTCTCATCTTTTAATGTGTGGCATCGAACATTTCTGACGTTCGTGTCTTTCGCAAATGACCTGACCAACCAAACAATATCGTGGCCTAGTGTAAAGACCTGATCGCACAGTTTCGGTTAGGCTAGGTGTGGTTGGTTAGGTCATTTGCAAAAGAAACCAATATCAGAAAGATTCAGAGCACAAATTAAAACACAAAAATTATATTTTCATATCAAAACTGTGATAATGGTTTAAAGCAGAATTCTTCTGTCATTCCAAAGTCAATGACTGACAACTCTGAGGAGGGGGGGGGATGGGGGGAGGGTCGCAGCCCCCTGACATAGGGTGCTGTGTCCTAACCTGGCTGGATAAGGAATCATATCATTATGGATAAGGAACCACATTACTATGGATAAGAAAATATTGTTATTATGGAAAAAAATATTATTATGGAAAAGGAAACATACTGTTCTTATGAAAAGGCAACATATTGCTATGAATAAGGTAACATATTTTACTCGAAAAGGAAACACATAGTTATGTATGAGGAAACATGTTATTAATAAGGAAAAAAGGAAACTTATTGATATAAGGTGATTTAAGACATACAGCCTAGCCTATATTATTCAAGAAAAAAAACCAGGTCATAATGGGTTGGCGTCCGGTTCAACTGACTCTAAACTAAACCACTCAATGACCCAAAACCCTGACCTTCCCCAACGCCCAAAGGTTCATGGTGACCTAAAACACCCCATACTGCTATGCTAATTAGGCCAGCCTTAGCTCACGACCCTAAATGACCTAAAAAGATAATTAAGATATACAAGGTTTTAATGGAAGAATTCCCATACCAGGACCCTATCCTACAGAAGGATGCAATCCTAAAACCCCTCCTAGATTCGCTCCTGAAGGTGCAGGAGGAGGGTTCCCTCCCATCCCACGACAACCAAAGGGCACCTGGCTTTTATTTTAGCCGCTGTTAATCTTAAAACGGCGTTATTTAATATTCAGATGCCCTTTGAGGGTCGTGGGATGGAAGGGAATCCTCCTCCTCCTGCACCTTCAGGAGCGAATCTAGGAAGACTTTTAGGAGTGCCTCCTTCTGTAGGTCCGAGTCCTGTGAAGTGTGCCGAGTTTCTGCTCTATTTTAGACGTTATTTACGTTGTTTTAAATTTAATAACGGCTGAAATAACGTCAATAATGTCTAAAATAGAACAGCAACTCTGCACACTCACAGGACCCCGGCGTCCAGGAGGAGGCACTCCTAAAACCCCCTCCTAGATTCGCTCCTGAATTTGCAGGAGGATTCCCTTCCATCCCACGAACAGGTAATGGCATTAAACTATACAATTACGTCACTTAAAATTAAAACAACGTCTAAAATAACGTGAAAAATGTCTAAAATAGTGTATCAACTCGGCATCCTCACGTGGAAACCAGCAGGGGAATGTTCGATGTTTGTTTACATTCGGGAATTATGGGTAAGAATGGTTGACCAATCAGAGCGCAGGGTGGCTTGTATCTGGATTCTCATTGGTCGAAAGCCGTTGGTAACAAAGCCCTCTTAATGGACGGAACACAATTGTAACTATAAGCGCGGGAAGGAATTGACCAATCAGAACGCAGGTTGGAGTGGCAGCTGGATTCTTATTGGCTGAAATACGTCCTTTTCAAAGCCTACCAGACTGATAGAACACACTCTAAACACTTACGATGTCTTGACTGTTAAAAGTTTGAAATTTTAAGACAAACTTTCGATTTTTTTCATATTTAAAATCGATTTTATATATAACATTCTATACAATTTTATTCAGCATTTATTCCTCTTTATTTTGATATATAATTATAACTCCCATCACGTACGTAAAATATAAAAAAATGATATAAAATACAAAAAAGTTAAGCAATGAGCTGGCTTTCAATTTTATCAGGTAATGATCTGGGAGTGTAAAGAGACCTTTAAGCTATTTTCTTCCTTATTACTTTTCCCATTAAGCTGATTTCAGCCTCTCATAACCTAAGGGTTTACGCCTTTATGACACAATTACTATCTGATACGAGTTAGTTGTTCCTTTTAAATAATTTTATACTAATTCCTTGGAGAGAGAGAGAGAGAGAGAGAGAGAGAGAGAGAGAGAGAGAGAGAGAGAGAGAGAGAGAGAGAGAGAGAGAGGAGCATATGGGTGGTTGTGGGAAAAGGGATGTGTTGTGCATTGGGGGTTGTAGAAAAATGGTTGCAACGAGGGTTATGGGAAAAGGAATGTATGTGTGGGTTGTATATTGAGGGTTGTGGGAAAAGGGTTGTATATAGGGTTTGTGGGAAATGGGATTTACCTTAGGGTTGTGTTTTAGGGGTTGTGGGAAAAGGGCTGCACATGAGGGTTGTGGGAAAAGCAATTTTTATATGTGGGTTGTCTTTTAGGGGTTGTGGACAAAGGGTTGTATATGGGGGTTGTAGGTAGAACTGTACATGAGTGGTTGTGGGAAAAAGGATGTGTTTGGGTTGTAAACTGCGGGTTGTATGAAAATGGCTGTAAAGAGGGTTGTAGGAAAAGGGATTTATGTGTGGGTTGTATATTGGGTTGTAGGAAAAGGGATGCAATGGGGGTTGTTGGAAAAGGGATGTCTGTGTCAACTGTATATTGGGGTTGTGGGCAGGGGTTATATCTGGGGTTGTAGATAGAGCTGTATATGGGTGGTTGTGGGAAAAGGGATGTGTGGGCTGTATATTGGGTTGTAGGAAAATTGATCATAAAGAGGGTTGTAGGAAAAGGGATTTATGTGTGGGCTGTATATTGGGGTTGTAGGAAAATGGTTGTATATAGGGGTTGTGGGAAAAGGGATGTGTGGGCTGTATATTGGGATTGTGGGAAATGGGTTGCATATAGGGGTTGTAGTAAATTAGATTTAGGTGTGGGTTGTATAGTTGTGTGAGAAGGGTTGTATACAGGGGTTGTGGAAAATGGTAATTATATGTGGGTTGTTTTTAGGGGTTGTGGGAAAAGGGTTGCATACATATGGGGGTTGTGGGAAAAGGGATGTATTTGTGGGTTGTATTTAAGGGGTTGTGGGAAAAGGTCTGTATATAGGGGTTGTGGAAAATGGGATTTGTGTGGGTTGTATATTGTGGGGTATATCGTGGTTGTAGGTAGACTTGTATGTGGGTTGTATATTGTGGGCTGTAGGAAAATGGTTGTAAATAGACATTGTGGGAAAAGGGATGTATGTATGGGTTGCATTTCAGGGGTTGTGGAAAAAAGTCTCTATATAGGGGTTGTGGGAAATGGGATTCGTGTGGGTTGTAATTTAGGGGTTATGGGAAAAGTGTTGTGGGAAAAGGGATGTACAGTATGTGTGGGTTGTACACTGGGGGACATGGGAAAAGTGTTGTAAATGGGGGTTGTGGTAAAAGGGATGTATGTGGTGGTTGTATACTGGGGATTGTGGGAAAATGGTTATTAGGGAATGTGGGATATGGGTTGCATGTAGGGGTTGTGGGAAAAGGGTCATAAATGTTCTGAGAAAAGGGTTGTATGTAGGGGGTTGTAGATGGATGGTTCTTTGAGATGTGACACTCAAAGTAACATAATAATAATAATAATAATAATAATAATAATAATAATAATAATAATAATAATAATAACTACTGTTTTAATGGATGAACCAAACTGAATGCCCTATTTGCACCCAAACACACACATGCAACATTGCTTGCAGTGAGCCGTCCAAAATATGCTGTCACATGCATTGCTTCTCTTTCATTCTGCCTTTTACTCTTGGCTGTCCATCTTCTCTGATAATACATACACACATGTGCACACACATGTATATTATATAAGTATGTATGTGTGTCAAATTTGGTTGAAATTGAAATTGAAGCAGTAATTTTTTTTATAAATATTAGAAATGCGGTCATTTTAATCCAATTATAATGATAAAATCTCTCTCTCTCTCTCTCTCTCTCTCTCTCTCTCTCTCTCTCTCTCTCTCTCTCTCTCTCTCTGATATTCCAGTACACGATCATTTAATCTACACTTATTAATGAGAGAGAGAGAGAGAGAGAGAGAGAGAGAGAGAGAGAGAGAGAGAGAGAGAGAGAGAGAGAGAGTTAATAAATGTAATAAGACAAACCTTTCATAAAGTTAATTATGACATATAAATATGGTGTAAGTCGGCACAATATTTCTTGCAAATATTCATTGCAAAATAAACTGCTATTATTGATTAGTAATGGCAAACTGGCCTTATGCCAGCAGAATCCATTAGCCCTTGAACTAAATGTAACTTAAAATAATAATAATAATAATAATAATAATAATAATAATAATAATAATAATAATAATAATATACAGAAACAAAGCATCTTAGATCTAGATCGACGGCAGAAAAAAATTACTATCATTTAACCTCTATAGCCGAACGAAAGCCGATAATAATAGTAATAACAGTCAAAATAATAACAGTGATGACGATAGAATCAAAGAATAATGAAAACAACGAAGAATAATGAACGATAATGACGGGAAAAGGGGATAAATAAGGGTGAAGTCAGGACGAAATTGCGCTCTGAATGAATTAAAATGCAATTAAGAAAGGGATTTTTACTCTGGTAAATCCAGGAGATTTATGACTGGATTCATGGATTAATCATTAATGTGGCCTTAAATCCGACTGCATTGATGACTGGGGATGAGAGAGAGAGAGAGAGAGAGAGAGAGAGAGAGAGAGAGAGAGAGAGAGAGAGAGAGAGAGGATACCAGTGTATAATCCTTTATATATCAGCTGGGTAAGACAGAAAATTGATATCCTGGAGTTAAAAAAGTTATTATTAATTAACCTCTAGAGCCAAAAAGCGGCCGATAACAATAGTAATAATAATAAAAATAATAACAGTAATAATAACAGTACCTCCGACAGTCAAAATAACAAACAAAATAACAACGATAAAGGGAGAAATGACGAATGATAACAGATAACTACGACGAACTCGCTGTCGGAACGAGAGTTTAAATGGCCGACAGTTCCGAGAGCGGCCGCATGGCGGCACCTTGCTGGCCGCCCAAGTGAGGAGTCCCAAATGAAAGCGAAAGTGAGAAGTGAGGGAAGGGTGTGTGCGTGCGTACATGTGCGCACGCACACGCGTGTATGTTTCTGTGTGAGAGCGTACGTCGAGGAGTGTGCTGCTTACGTAAATGTGTGTGTGTGTGTGTGTGTGTGTGTGTGTGTTTGTAGGGGAGGGTGAGGGGTGAGGGGGAGGGACTAAGCAGCTGCCGAGGTGAGGGAGACTGGTCTGACTCACTGGCTGGGCCTGGGAGAGCTCAGTAGGTCGGTGGCGGCCTTCGAAGGAAGTTATATAAGGTGTTACTCTGAGAGTTTCAGAGGATGGACGACGTCTCGACGATTTAATGGCATTAAAACATATTGTTGCCGCTTTTATATTATTCCATATATCTGTTTCAGCACTGAATGACCTCGCAGGCCCCAGCTTAGCTTGGCCTGTGGCCTAAATTCTACTTCTGTTCAATACAGAGCTGTGGATTCTTTCTCCATTTTAAGATTCATGCTACTTTGAGTCCTTTTAATAATAATATTTTTTATTGAATTTTGACACTACTACTGGCAGGACAGATACTGCTGCTAGTAGGACAGATACTGCTACTAGTGGGAGGACACTACTACTGGTAGGACAGATACTGCTACTAGTAGGAGGACACTGCTACTAGTAGTAAAGATACTGCTACTAGTAGGAGGACACTGCTACTAGTAGTAAAGATACTGCTACTAGTAGAAGGACACTGGTACTGGCAGGACAGATACTGCTACTAGTGGGACAGATACTGCTACTAGTGGGACAGTTACTGCTACCAGTAGGGAGATACACTTAACACTAAATTATCTGGTGTCACAACAACAATGGTCATCGAAAGAGAGAGAGAGAGTTTGGAATTAAGCAAATTCCTTGATCTTTAATTTACTGACAGTAAATAAACCCTCGAATATACATATATACATACATACCTACATACAAATGTATGAATATAATGTATGGATGTATTTGTCGATACTTATCGCACAATTATTCATATGTATACACAAGTTAGTTAATGGTTTAATTTTATTTATTAAAAAAAAGGTTTTACATTGATAAAACTTAATGTATACAAATTGATTCATTCATTTTTATGATCATTAATAAATAGATTAATATGGAGAGAGAGAGAGAGAATTCCCATTTATGTGGTCAAATTCTAAACAGTAATTCGGAAAATAAATCAATAAATTAATCAATCAATAAATCCAGATAAATTGTTCATTCAGAAAATAAATTCATAAATGTATCAATAAATTCAGATGAATTGTTCATCTTATATAATATAAATTTATTATATAGTTTATTGCAAATAAAATAAACCTAATATTTAAATAATAATAATAATTATTATTATTATATATCACATTGCTGTTATTATAATAATAAATGTAATAATAATAATAATGAATATTATTACAACAATAACAATATTAGTATTATTTATTATTATTATAATCAATATAATAAGATTAACAGTAATTATTGTTATAATAATCACAATAATAATAATAAAAACTTTATTATTATTATTATTATTATTTAGGTAAAGAATATAACTTTTGAATCCAATAATAATAATTGCCATGACCTGTTGCCAATTATGACCTATTTTTCTTATTATGGGCAGTTGATTGACATGACCTGTTATCTCTTATGACCTGTTGCCTGCAGTATATATAGGTAACATGTCATAGAAGAAACAAGTCACTGCAGGCAACAGGTCATAACAGAAAACAGGTCATAATAAAAAACAGGTCATAATTGGCAACAGGTTATGTCAATAAACAGCTCAAAATAAATAACAGGTCATAATTGGCAATAGGTCATGTCAATCAACAGCTCATAATAAAAAACAGGTCATAACAGAAAACAGGTCATAATTGGTAACAAGGCATGTCAATCGACAGGTCACAACAGATACCAGGTCGTAACTGGCAACAGGTCATGTCATTCAACACTTCATAATAGGCACAGGTCATAAGAGATAACAGGTCATAACAGGCAACAGGTCATAATAGCAAACAGGTCATAATTGGCAACAATCCAAGTCAATCAACGGGTCATAACAGGCAACAGGTCATAATAGCAAACAGGTCATCACTGACAACTCACATCAATCTAAGGTTATAATTGGCACCAGGTCATAATTGGCAACAATTCACATCAATCAACAGGTCATAAAAGGCAACAGGTCATGCCAGGTAACAGGCCACAGCAATCAACAGGTCAGATCATTCAAAGCAATAGGTCACAACAGCCAGGATAAGATCTGGGAGGACTGGGTGATGGTGACACTGTACTCATCACTGAATCAGAGGAATTGGGTGATATCCCCTACTTTATTTTAATAGTGAATCTCATAGTGATGGAAGGATAAGACATGGGAGGAATGGGTGATTGTGACACTGTACTCATCACTGAATCAGAGGAATTGGGTGATATCCCCTACTTTATTTTAATAGTGAATCTTATAGTGATGGAAGGATAAGGCATGGGAGGAATGGGTGATGGTGACACTGTACTCATCACTGAATCAGAGGAATTGGGTGATATCCCCTACTTTATTTTAATAGTGAATCCCATAGTGATGGAAGGATAAGACATGGGAGGAATGGGTGATGGTGACACTGTACTCATCACTGAATCAGAGGAATTGGGTGATATCCCCTACTTTATTTTAATAGTGAATCTTATAGTGATGGAAGGATAAGGCATGGGAGGAATGGGTGATGGTGACACTGTACTCATCACTGAATCAGATCCAAGTGTGGAATTCGACAGGGAATAATGAACAGTATTTTGGGAGGCAAAAATGAGCATTTAATGAGATGGAAAGTTTATTGGAAAAAGAAAAATATTGAAAATATATTTTTGGTCACTTTTTAAAGTTGTAAAATTATTTATTATTATTATTATTATTATTATTATTATTATTATTATTATTATTATTATTATTATTATTATTATTATTATTATTATTATTATTATTATGAAACTTGAAATTCAAGCTTCCAAAGAATATTAAGGTGTTCATTCGAAAGAAGCGACTATAGAGAAAAGTGGATAATATCTATTGGAAAAATAGGTAAATTTACAAATTAATCAATAAACAAAAAAGTTTCATCAACTTGATACAACAGAAGTAACATTCCGGCCTCACAAATCACATGCATTCTTTTCAACATTAGCAATTGCATAGATTTTGTGTTGCCGTTGATCAAATCCACAAAAATCTACGTAACCTCTAAATTTGGGTCAATCCAGTTCAGTAATTTCAAATTTAGACACCATTCACAGGTCTGTGAAGCCTGAAGGCTATCTGAGCTTAGTGTCTTTTTTTATATAAGTAGAGTAAGATTTTGCATTTACTGAAAGTTAGTGCTTCACTGTACAATGCACTGTACACTAAGTAATTACGTATTCATACTCAATACACACTACCAAAATTCACAGCTTTCAGTAGAGTCATGTTTCAGAAATACAAGCACATTCACACAACACGTGTCAAGTGTCATCAAGTTGCACTTGAATTAAAGACACTTAAGAAGCCTGGTCAAAAGTAAGTCAATTCAGGGGGCACTTTTTGAACTTATATTTTCCTGTATCTTTGAAAAAACACTAACAATTTACCAGAACATTTTAATTAATATTCATCAAACCTTAACCACAACAAACCTTAACCACAACAAACCTTAACCACAACAAACCTTAACCACAACAAACCTTAACCACAACAAACCTTAACCACAACAAACCTTAACCACAACAAACCTTAACCACAAATAATTAACTTAAATTTCTCAGCTTTCAAAGCTTTCAAAGGAAATCCTTGCTTCATACATGCTACAGCTACAGGGCATAGCTGTATATTGTCTTCAGAGCTAAAATTTGATTTTTAGAAAAGCTCTATACAAAACCAAAGTTAAGCTTATTTCACTCAACAGGTTGAGCTTTGCATGTGAATACCAAGTTAAGGGATTTCTTGAAAGAAAGCTAATTTCTCTATTAGTACTTAGACTGAGCAAGGTATTGCAGGCTTTTCTGCACCTCATAAAAGGTATTTTCCCATCAATTTCTTGCAAGATTTGGCTAATTTTTCTTTTCTGTACATTTAGACAGCAAGGTGATTCAGGCTTTTCTGTACCTTATATAAAAGGCTTTTACCTTTCTATTAGACCTTTGTGAAAATCTTACAAATAAACTACTCTTGGGCAATTCACAAAATATGCAATCCTTTCTCCAGGATCTCAACCTTTTAACCCTTTGGTAGATTTGCTTTGACATTGGATGAGACAAGGGTAAAAATAGTAAATAAAAATTCAAATCCAAATAACTTATTGAAATAAGTTATATTATAAACAAGTACAATACAATGCAATACAGTTTGATAGTCCAATACTTCAGTTTGCATAAAAGGAACTTGACAGGAATATAAACAGCTCATAAATTATCTAAAAATGACAGAAGTTAAACAACAACTATAAAACAATTTAACAGAAAATATAAACACTTAAAACATTTCAGTTTGAACACTTTAAGACCCAGTAACTCATTACTAGTAAAATACAAAAGCTAAGAATTAAAGCAACTTTTAGATAGTTCATACATTTAACCACAAATTACAATATACAAGGTTGAAAAAATTAAAAAAAAGTTTAGTAACACTCCAATAACATAAAACATGAAAATAGAGGTAATTACAAAAGTCTTGAAAGATTGTTACGTTACAGTCAGCAACAAGTGACATTCATATAAAAATATAACAGGTAATTCCAAGTGTAAGATTGTCATTTAATGACAATATAAAAAAATGAGGTAATTACAAAGTTCTTTGGCTAAAGATATTTAAATAAATGAATATACTAGAGAATTACAATGGTCACTTTGGCTAAAAATATTTAAGTAAATATACCAGAGATAATAAATGAATATACTAGAGATAATTACAATGGTCACTTTGGCTAAAAATATTTAAATAAATATACCAGAGATAATTACAATGGTCATTAAAGACTCAGTTTTGCTATACACTTAAAAGGCAACAGATTCACAAATAAAAGTTCACTTCAATAGTTGCATTATGGGAAAACCAAAAGATTGCTATTGAGAGAATAGAGGGGAAAACTTCAAATCAAAAAGGAAAATGAGGGAATTAAATATGAAATATTTAGGATCCAGTTATAAAACTTAAAGTTACCATGAGACTGGGCACTTGCTGGATACTTATCTAACTTTCCCCACTCCCAAAAACACTTTTCTAACTTTCTCCACTTCCAGAAACTGGAAAACTTGGAAGTGCAGAACTTCCTATAAATACAAACTAAATCAAACACTGAATGGCTACACAGCAACAAAGCAAAGGGGAATTATGAAAATATTAGATTAAACCAAGTTAATTACCTCTAGGAAAGTTAAGCATAGTAAACTACATGCTTTATACAATGTAGTTCCACAGTGTCGTTCCACAAACCCTTGTAATTCCTTAAATATGGAAGCCCCAAGGCAAAACTTAAGCTCCTTAAATTCTGTAGTATTGATATCAAGCAGCATTGGCCATATTCCACCAGCACAGCCAAGCTTGAATTCTCCACAAACAGCAGCCAAGAAGAGTCAGCCAACAGCACTTGAAACAGCACAAACACTTGCAAGGCACAGCAGAAATGTCTTGTCACAAAGCTTCCATAAAACAGCAGAAATTGAGCTTCCAAGAGATTTAACTTCCAGAGGATGAGATGTTTTCCATGAGAGGATCCAGGCCAAACCACAGGTGAACTGGTTCCTTTAAAATTGCTGGTCCTTCTTTTCACCTCTGAACAATGGTCCCAAGGGCTGTGAAAAGGAATAAAGTAAGCTTTATAAAGCTGAGTTCCATCATCACACCACTAGGTGGTGGGATAGTCACAAAGGCCCCTCTTACCCTGAATTTAGGAAAAAAAAGTCTTGATGTCAGATTAAATCTAATTAATTTTAATGTTAATTATTGCTCAAGTTGAAGTTAAAGTTAATTCAGTGGGTTACATCCCATCCATGGGTCAGTCATGAAATATATGAATATATATACTTTATAATTTAAATTTTCCCATATAAAAACAATTACCATTTATTTGCTGCCTTATATCCCTTTGCATTAATTTTACAATTATCTTCAGAAGCCATTAAGAATATGTGTTTAAATACAAATATGCATTTTAATAAGACCAATTTAAAAGCCATCGATCGATTCCCAGCTGTCAAAATTGACCTTGAAAATGTAGTTGACCTTGAAAATATAGAAGGGTATTATTGGAGCACCCATTGTTGCAATCCTGGAAGACCGTAGTGATTCAAAGACTGATCAAATTTATATTTATAATTTGTCAATAAATACGTAATTTATTTCATAAAATTTAATAAAAAACTTATAATAAATTAATTTAAGCTTTAAAGGCTGATTATATCGCCATTATAATGATTATAAATGGTTTGATTTATATGAAACATTATCGAAATATTACGAAAAATGCAAAATCTTGGGTGTCTAATAGCAATTGGCTTTGCCTCTATATAATAGGTTGAATAATTACTTCTTCAACAAGAGTGTAGTATCTCAAAGATTACTCGAAATAACATTTATAATTTGTCGTTAAATACATAGTAATTATTCATATAATAAAATAAAAAGTATATATATGATATTTTATCTTTTGGATACTAATTATCATCATCATTATCATTATTAACAATGTCAGATATATAAGAAATATCACCAAAACATTACGAAAACGCATTTGAGAGGGCTGTACTGTAAATCAAGTTAAAAACAGTAAAAAATAGGCAATATAACGAATATTATCATGTTAAAAGCCATGAAATTACATTCTATAACAGCTAAAATGCGTATTTTATCATTGGAGTGCGTAAAAGCTCGCTTACGCGCGCGCACAGCCTCAAAATAAGGAAGATTACACATGGGGGCTGGGGTTGTGACGTCATCATCATCATCCCCAATCCAATCACTTTGTCAACAAACGCCCTTTTTCAACTGAAACCGGGTAACATAATTAAATATTTAATATGGATTCGTTTCTCAATTGTTAATTACGTAATTAGGGACGTTCCTGCATGAAAATATCCTTGATTATGTGTTGAGTTGAGCTTAAATCGGCGAAAGATTTGAGCCGGCCTGAGTGGCCTGCCATGTCCCTGGTGGCATGTGCTCGAGTCCGGTCATTTATCTAGCTCTAAATATACTCTTATTTAGCTCTAAATAAACTTTAGCTCTAAATTAATTCATTTGAAGCCATGTAGACGTAAATGCAATGATTGCAGATTGCAATTTAGCTGGCTAGCCTTATGCCCACTGGTTGCCATACCTCTCAATGGTAATTAGCCCCTTAATTACGGTTTAGCTCATTTTTATCATATAATTAATTGTATATTCCTAATTAAGTCATTATCATCCCCCTACCTCATCCTACTTCCAAACTCTGGCTAGGATGGTGTGGTTAGGGTAGGCTAGGCTACTTGCTCATTACATTTAAAGTCGTATTATGTATGTGCAGTGATTTGTGCCTTATTTATACATTAGTTAACAGCCGTTTGTTTAATGGCTGTTTGGTGTCTGTTAGGCTGTTAGGGAACTTGGCCGAAGGCATTTCGGTCGCATCGGGTCGTCGACGCACCCTGACGTAAGGTTCGGCCCATTTCCGGGAGCCAGTTTAGACGAAGGGGTCGAGGGGCTGGCCCAGGCCGGCCCCTAATTGTGGGGGCATGCCCGACCTACTCCGACCTAACCTGACCTGGGACGCTGTGGCTGCGGCCTGACCTGGCTGGGAGGAGCTTGGCTGTAGAACTACTGTAATAAGGCATTTCAGAGGGTTTCCGACCTAGCCTGGCCTCGGACGCTCTGCCATAATTGGTCGTAACCTCTCTTCGTCTGCTTCTTATCTCTTCGTCTGCTTCCAATCCCTTCGTCTGCTTCCAGTCTCTTCGTCTGCTTTCAACCTCATTGTCCATGTGCCTGTGGCAAACAGCTGTATCCTAACTACACCCCTGGCTAGTATGATTAGCTGTTTTAAAACTGTTATATAGTGCCGTCAGCATTGTGATAAGCACATCAACTACTTCCTGTATCTGTAAGTGAAACGGCCCTGACCAGCCGACTCGGTCTTTGAAAATAGGGTATCGTCTTGTGACCCTTGTATGTTACAGTACAGCATTTTGTACAAAGGAAGCGCTGTAAAATCACAGCATTTATATCTGCATTTGCTTGGTCAATTTGTTCAGGGACTTCTAAATTCTAACATTATTACATTTCTATTTCTTTTGATCTCATAAATTTGAACGTTTCTTGTTTTCCCTTCTGTCGTAAATGGTATTTATTTTCATTTATTTTTATTGATTTATTTATTTATTTTTATTTACCTTTTTATTTTTATTTATTTTTATTTATTTATTTTTATTTATTTATTCATTTTTTTATTGGTAGCCAATAATGCCCTGGTTTTAATTGTTCCCAATAGGATGGCTCCGTAGGTGGGTAGTGCTGTCACTGTAGCTCACGCGGTGCACTGTAGACATTACTTAATAAGGTTCTTTGCAGCATCTCTTCAGCCCCTAGCTGCAACCCCTATTCCTTTTACTGTACCTCTCTTCATATTCTCTTTTTTGTGTCTTAATTTTCACAACCTTCTTCTAACAATTGTTTCATAGTGGAACACCAAAAGATTTACCTCCTGTTACACCTTTCATACCTTTCAGCACTAAATGAGGTGTTTGAATAGCATGCTTCAAAATGTTTCGGGAGTTTTTTTCATGCGTGATATGCTGACGTCTTGTTTGTTGCTTTCAGGTTAAGCGAACGGAATGGCCGAGGGGGCAGCGGGACAGGTGGCTCAGCCCGTTTCGTTTCCCCGGGAGGAGGCACGTCACCCTACTGCGGCTCCCTATTGGGTGTCCCTGGTTCAAGGTACTCCAGCCATGTTTGTCAGTATCTGGTAAATGTTTCAATTGCTGGGCCATCCCTGTTCACAGAGGCATTATGAGTCATTAATGTTGAATATAGCTGCTCCTGTCAATTATTATTTTGTGGCGCCTGTAAAACCTGTCATCTTTGATAAGTGGCAGGCTTTATGGAGTGATAAATCTGATGATAACATGCTGAGGTAGTTTTGAGCCTGTGTTGGACTGTGGCATTCATTAAGAAAAAATAAGGGTCAGATTCAAGTAATTTTAGATATTTTTTGCACAAAAGTACCACAACGACAAACATCCTCTGCAGTTTTCGTTGCTTGACCGAATTACACCTTTGCATGTTCTGTGTGCAGCCTAAATTTATGTCTAAAGGTAAAAATGAGTGTGTCTGTGAAACGTAAGAATTGTTTGGAAGAATATTTTCAGAAATTGGATGTAACAGTAAAGTATTTACAGTTTTGTGGACTTTTTTTTTTATGAGTTTTTTACAAGCTCCTTGAAATTGGAAGGTGGGATCAGATACAGTTTTGAAACGCTTATATTTGGCCATGGTAAATGCTTGGTAGTTTTTTGTTAATGAAAGCAAAAAATCTTATTTAACCACAGTTTAATGGAAGTTGTTACTATGAGAAATTATTCAAGTGCAGAGTGCAAGATGGGGTCTTGATACTTATCAGAAAGACCAGACCCCCAAAGTATGTACTGTATAAAGTTGAGGTGCTAACAATTGCATTTCAGCATTGTTGAATTGACAGCCGTCATCTGTGCAATTTTTCTGGGCACACTAAAAGCACCAACTGAGGATTGAAAGCCCTTTGGCAACAGCCCCTGTGGTAGGTTTTCCTCTTGCTGTTAGGCCTGTCAGACCTTTCTACTTTCAATTCCCCTTTCAGCACTGAATGTCCTCATCGTAGGACCAGCACTTTAGCCTTTGGCCTAAATTATGTATAACATTCCATTGCATTTACTGACAATAGGTCACTGTTCGGCTTACTCAGACTTGCGGCAGACTGGACGTAGATCATGTACATGTTTGATGTCCCTCTCTAGTTACGAGTTTTCAATTGCAGCGTCTGTAAATAGTTTTATTAGCTTAATTTTGGGTGTCCAAATTGTGTGTGGGGCTTTTAACGCTGTTTTCTTTGCAATTGTTACAGTGAATTGGCAGTACAGCGGCTGTACTTAATTGTTGGCCTGGTCATGTAGGAATCTGAAGCAAGTAACATGTGAAGATGGAGATTTCAAATCTATTATATAGCTCCAGAAATTGTAATCTGGTCACTTGCAAGATTATTCAGCATTTTTACTTTCCTTTTTGCAATGGTTGCATGCACATTTCTAATTTAGCTGTGCAGATTAATAATTTTGATCGAAGGAGATATGGCACTGTCAATGAAAGTGTATGTCAAGGCCAGCTGTGTAAAATAGCCTCGCACTTGTAATTACTGAGGTCACCTTAGTTGAGGCACTCCATTCCAAGTACAGTTTTAGAATGGCCAGTCCAGAACAGCACATTCTTCTCTTGATTGCTCTTTTAGTGTCTGTAATTGGGTACTCTTTGCGTCATCTCATGCATCCTTTTTCTAAAGTATTTACGTTAGGTTGGCGTGATTCCTTTTATAATAGGTTTCCTTCCCAATCCCTTCTTGAACATATGGCTCCCGTAATGACCTGGGCATGTACGGAATCATTCCATAACAGTAACATGACGGTCCTGTCTTTCTCCTGCGATTTCCCCCAGCCAAGACCCTTCGTTCCCACAGGGTCCCCAACCACGTTGGATAGAAACATGAGGTTAATAATAATTGACCAACAATAAACAACGACACCACCTTCTTCAGCAATGCTAAAAGTACGGGAAAAATCAATTTACGAGGCAAGAATGCGTGCGGAAGTGTCCTGTAGACTGACCTTTAAACCTAACTTAGCCTTACCTTATCTAGGACGCTTTGCCTTTGGTGTGTTTTTGATTAAGCAGTGTATTGCTGATTAACAAAGATGCAGGAGGAGTCCTAATTGACGAAAAGACTTGAGGTATGGGGTTCCGAAATGCAGATTGTGAGAAAGGAATGTGCGCTTGAATTCACAGGGGAAATCAGACCTCATTGCACAGTGGCTGCAACACAGCCGAGCGTGTGTAAGAATATTTTAGATTGCAGAGTTGAAAAGAGCAGTGGTTTGTGTACAGTTCTCATTAACATAGGTTTAAGTGAGGTGTTTGAATAACATTCGTCAAAATGTTTGCAAGGTTTTTTTCATGTGTGATATGCTGACACCTTTTCCATTGCTCTCAGGTTAAGCGAACGGAATGGCCCAGGGGGCAGCAGGACAGGTGGCTCGGCCCGTTTCGTTTCCCCTGGAGGAGGAACGTCACCCCACTGCTGTTTCCCCATTGATTGCCCCTGGGACTTTGTGATGTGAGTCTTGAAGGTACTCTCATTCGTCACGCTGTCTTCCCATTCGTCACTGTCTTCCATACGTCACTCTGTCTTCCATACGTCACTGTCTTCTTTGTTCACAAAGTAAGTCAGGTTGGCTTGTGTTCGCGTCTCGTAAATTTGGTCAGTGTTGGTCCAGAGGAAATGAGTAGTTCTGTTATTATTATTATTATTATTATTATTATTATTATTATTATTATTATTCCTCTATTGAATTTTTATACTTTTTTCAGATCTCCTCCCATCCCCATACCCTACTTCGACCTTCAGTACCACAATGGAGGCTGAACGCAACCTCAGATTTGGCAGAGTTTCGAGCACAAGGAACCACCAATCGACTACTGTCCTCTGCCTCTTCGGTAAGCGATCTTTTTCTGTTCATTTCCTTTCCTCTCTTATCTCATCCACTTTTTTGGTCATTGGACAGAGCGGATGGCTGTTCCCAGGGTCATGTGGTGTCCTTGCCCTTTTAAATAGCCTGGTCCTATTTTTTTGACACCCACAATTATCTCCTATCGTCTTTCTATCACCAATATATTCTTGTCTTCAGTCATGCATATTTGTTACTTATAGAAAGACTCGTTGCATCAAGGGAGGCCATTCTTTAACATTATCAGTCATTACCCTCAAGGCTGTAGACGTTGCAACATTTCCTTTCAATCTCCACATAATTATACAAAAGTCCTGGACACCTTTTCATTCTTTCATCTTTGCCACTTTTATTTCAGTTGCATCTCCAGTTTATCATGACCTCTGAAGCCGTAACTTTCATGAAGGCACTGTGGTAAGCCTGACTTTTTCTGTTCTGAAGGCTCATGCAATTTGCACAAGGTATGTTTTCTGTTCAGGACAGCAGAAGCACCAATGTGCAGTAAATGTACCTCGCTGTAGAACTTCTCCAAAGTTCCTGAGGTCCTTTATTCCTCCCACCGTTGGACTGTGGAATGGTCTCCCTGAGAGGACGTCATGCAATTAGAACTTCAAAAGTTCAAGGGAAGATGCAATGCATTACTACCCTAATGCTATTCTCTTGGTATTTTAATACATTTTTATCTATTTATTAATTTATTTTTTCTTTTTACTTCCTCTTACTTCTTCCTAATGAGCACCTTCATATTCTGTGGAAGCTTGAATTTCAAGTCAGTGGACCCTTTGGTGGGCTTGTTCCATATGAATAGGGGTTTTCAACTTCTGAATAATAATAATAATAATAATAATAATAATAATAATAATAATAGTAATTATCTAACATTTAGTGGTCCACATGGCATGAAATCTCAGTCCTTGCTAGGTGGACATAAATGATGTTACGTAGACAGTTGGCCTTCATAGTTGGTGAAATACATTCAGTGTATTGAATATTAATTTTTCCCGTAGAATTTGCTAATACTGTAGTTTTATTTAATATCCATATTTATTTATTGGTGATGGAGTGTGTCTTTTTTTTTAGTATGGCCTTGGAGGTTAGTCAGAAGTCTGGGAGAAAGATGCAACATTGGTCAAGTGTTTTTCTGTACAAAGATGGTTGCTAGTAGAGGCATTCTCATTCAGCCGATTTGATATATTCCATTTTTTCAGGTCCTTTACAATAAGAAAATGTTGAAAGAAGATGCACTACGCAATCACCTTCTGGACCCCACAGCAGACATGGAATCATTTTGTGTAAGTGCCACTGTAGGGGCTTTTTATAGTACACAATTGGGGCAGTATGATGGGAACAGTTTTGGAGGTTATTAAAGGAAACTCTGACTTTCCTTAACCTAATTGATTTCCTTAATATTGCAGTGGCCTGAAGACCTTCAAACAGAACCTTATCCTAACTTAGCCAATATCTAACGTAGCTTAACTTAATATTATAGTTCTTCAGAACTTATCCTGTATTCCACCTTAATACTACAAAAACCAGCAAAATACTTCAACTGCATACGTACCAACCAAACAGTGTACAGTGTATACAAAAGATTAAATTGGTAGTCTGGCACAAAAAATAATGACACATTTCTACAACAATTTCATTTACAATACAAAACAAAAAAAAAAGTAAAAACAACGACTAATTAAACAATCATACACCAACAACACGTTCATAAACACCATATATACACACACAAACTTAATAAGGAAACAAAAAAAATCAAACAAAAATAAAAACATCACAACAAACAAAACGGAACAATTAATTCATACGAACGTCTTTCATCATACAAACCCAAACTTAGCCTACCACACCACGGCACCATTGTTAGATAGGTGGTGGACCTATTCCCAAAAAATAAAGGCTCCAAATGGGGCTGTAATGTCATAAACTGGAACCCATCAAGACTTGTAGATGTGAGGCCTACAGTATAGCTCCTTGTCTAATTCCAGTTGATGATAGCAACTTGCTCATACATTGGCTTATTGGTGTTTGTGTAGGCTGTCAGTTCTTTTCAGAAATCGTACCTGCTATTTAGAACTTGTTCATTTATCACTTCTGCTCATTTTAAGAGAGTTAATGGCCTCCTGTTTGACTGGTGGTATTTCAGGATTCTTTTTTGGTGTTACTGGAAAGACGAAGGTCCTTAGAAAGGTTTTGGGAGATGGGGAGGTCTGCCATTACAGTGGTCTAGTACATTATAGACAAACATTATCACATGTATATAGAAAAAGCTTCTAAATTGTGTTCAGGCAATGTTTTGTCAGTTTCCAGTACCAGAATTCCCTTGTTCATTTGCTGTTGAATTCTGGAAGGTCTTGATTTCTGTGTCATTGTTCCAGTAAAGTACTTTTCAAGTTCAAAAGTCTTTAATATTACTAAAAAGCATCACGAACCATTGCCCTTGTATTTTGAAGATTGTTCCTGTATGTACTTTATGCGTTAAATTATTTCTTTGTAATTATTATTATTATTATTATTATTGAGATATACTTTTCTGCGTTCCCAAGTCACCGATCTTTTAGGCATCTTCCATACGAGTGTTCGCTCATTTTGAATGATGATAATGGTAATCATTGTTTACAAAACAAATTTCCAGGGTGGCATCTGTTTCCCAGTCTTATATTTGCTGCAAATTTTGGTTTGAAACGAGCGAAAACGGCAATTTCGCATCGACGTACCCTGAACCTTGCACTGTACCCTTCCGTTATCATTTCCTAATTATCCGCGTCGTCGTTCGGACGTTTTTTATTCGTTTTCTCGTCTGCCTCTGTCGAGATGGGTCGTTGTCGTTCCTCTACTCAGGACGTGGTGTTAAGAGGATTGGTATCACTTCTGCCGTCGGAATTGGTATCGTTATTGCTTTCCGAATTGGTACCAGGGATTGGTATCACTTCTGCTATCAGAATTGGTATCAGGACTGGTATCACTATTGCTAACAGAATTGGTATCACTTTTGCCATCAGAATTGGTATTGGGTTTGGTACCACTATTTCTATCAGAATGGGTACCAGGACTGGTATCACTATTGCTATCAGAACTGGTATAACT
The DNA here is from genome assembly GCA_039081455.1 of Macrobrachium rosenbergii. Taxonomy (NCBI): domain Eukaryota; kingdom Metazoa; phylum Arthropoda; class Malacostraca; order Decapoda; family Palaemonidae; genus Macrobrachium; species Macrobrachium rosenbergii. The sequence goes on along the minus strand of JANJGK010000044.1, from coordinate 825,272 downwards.
ATTGCTATCAGAATTGGTATCATAATTGGTATCACTTTGCTATCAGAATTGGTATCACTCCTGCTATCAGAATTGGTATCAGGACTGGTATCACTATTGCTATCAGAATTGGTATCACTCCAGCTATCAGAATTGGTATCACTATTGCTATCAGAATTGGTATCACTCCAGCTATCAGAATTGGTATCAGGACTGCTATCACTATTGCTATCAGAATTGGTATCACTATTGCTATCAGAATTGGTATCACTTCTGCTATCAGAATTGGTATCAATCCAGCTATCAGAATTGGTATCAGAACTAGTATCACTATTGCTATCAGAATTGGTATCACTATTGCTATCATAATTGGTATCACGTCTGCTATTAGAATTGGTATCACTCCAGCTATAAGAATTGGTATCAGGACTGGTATCACTGTTGCTATCAGAATTGGTATCATAATTGGTATCACTTCTGCTATCAGAATTGGTATCAGAACTGGTATCACTATTGCTATCAGAATTGGTATCACTATTGCTGTCAGAATTGGCATCATAATTGGTATCACTTCTGCTATCAGAATTGGTATCACTCCAGCTATCAGAATTGGTATCAGAACTAGTATCACTTGCTATCAGAATTGGTATCACTATTGCTATCAGAATTGGTATCATAATTGGTATCACTTCTGCTATCAGAATTGGTGACATTCCAGCTATCAGAATTGGTATCGACTGGTATCACTATTGCTACCAGAATTGGTATCACTCCAGCTATCAGAATTGGTATCATAATTGGTATCACTATTGCTATCAGAATTGGTATCACTCCAGCTATCAGAATTGGTATCATAATTGGTATCACTATTGCTATCAGAATTGGTATCACTCCAGCTATCAGAATTGGTATCACTCCAGCTATCAGAATTGGTATCACTCTAGCTATCAAAATTGGTATCAAGACTGGTATCACTATTGCTATCAGAATTGGTATCATAATTGGTATCACTTCTGCTATCAGAATGGGTATCACTCCAGCTATTAGAATTGGTATCGAGACTGGTATCACTATTGCTATCAGAATTGGTATCATAATTGGTATCACTTCTGCTATCAGAATTGGTATCACTGTTGCTATCAGAATTGGTGTCAGGATTGGTATCACTATTGCTATCAAAATTGGTATCACATCCGTTATCATAATTGGTATCAGGATTGGTATCACTTCTGCTAACAGAATTGGTATCAATTCCACTGTCAGAATTGGTATCACTTCCGCTGTCAGAATTGGTATCACTTCCGCTATCAGAATTGGTATCACTTCCGCTATCAGAATTGGCATCACTTCCGTTATCAGAATGGGCATCACTTCCGTTATCAGAATTGGCATCACCTCCGCTGTCAGAATTGCCATCACTTCCGCTATCAGAATTGGCATCAGGATTAGTAACACTTCATGTTTCATCTTCTGAATAACAACAGTAATAATAATTAGGTTTTGGTGTTTGCGAAGGAAGTCGTTTCTTTTCGAATAACTTCTATACTTTTCCGTTAGGGACTTTTTCGGGTATCGTTTCTGCTCCTTTCAGTAGGACGGGTATTGGTCTGCTTTTCACCTGAGGGTATTTCAGTATTCCGGGATTACTGGAACATCGAATGCCCCTTGAAAATGTTTGGGCATTACTGTATACTGCCATTTTATTAGCCTTCCTGTACATTGCAGACCAACATTATTACGTAAAGATAGAAAGAGGAATAACAGAAAGCAATAAATATAACCAAAGGGGAATTAGAGATTGCTTGGAGAAGCATTGACTTCTGGGAAATCGCACGGCAGAACGGAGGGTCGCTTTTAGCTCCGTAAAAGTACCTGGGGTTGCCCAGGCTGGAAGCTTTCACTGAAAAAATAATGCAATTTATGAATAATGGGATCTGAGTGCCCAATAAGCAATCAGTTTATTGCATTTCTGTAAATTCTCAACTTTCTGCATACAGTTTGGGTGCTTCTGTAGACTGTAACCTGTTCTGTGGATTATCCCCTTGACCTTCAATTATTTGTCCTCTTGCTTCGACCTTTTCCAGCCCAAATTCTTTATCGTGACCATGTTCTAATTGTGACCTCCGGTTTATCGACACTTCAACCAATCCCTGCCATTGCCTAGAAGCATGACTCAGTGATCTGAAACTTGTACCTCTGTTGAATAGATTGCCAAACAAAGAATCATCCTTGCCAAGTCAGGTCAGTTCAGGTCACATCTGCCATTGGTTACAAGCTTTAGTCTCTAATATATCTTAGATATTCATTAAGTTGTTCTTGTGTTTGTTGAATGCATTATTTTCCTCTTGCGTGACATTGAAAGGTGATGCCCAAGGTCGAATTATTTGGCGTTTTTATTTTGTAGTCTCTCAGAAAATTGAAAGGGCCTTCTCCCAAAATTTTGTCTGACTCCATCTTTTCATTTTTGAGTTTTAAATCCATTTTTGTTTGTGATTTTATCGTGAGTGCTCCCTGTATTTACACAATTTCTTTGTTGCAGATATTCCGATTGTGCCGTTGGCGACCGTTACAACGTTATTGCACGGCTAAGGTCAAGCTGCGAAGATCTTCCAGTGGTTTGCTCGTCGTCAACTCGAAATTGATCTATTATCGTTGTGTAGAGGTTTTTATGGTCTAATTACTATGTCACTTCTTCCCCAGGGTCCTTTTAATAAACCCTTGAAGTTAATCGTGCTTAATAAAGATAGTGAGGTCATGTGATAGTCACTGTAATCTCACATGGTGGAGTACCAGCATCCAGATTCCATCTAGAATAGAAAAATCTCTCATTCATTTGTCTGTTAAACTCTGAAATGGTCTTTTTGTATAACTCTAAGATGGTGTTCTTGCATATACTTTTTTCAAGTTCAAAATTATCTGTGAAACTTTAATAAAATATTAAGAACAATTGTCCTTGTAATTTGGATTTTTCAAGTGTTTTTGTAATTGCTGTGTACTGTAATTTTTTAATAATTACTATGGTATTTTTGTACTGTTCTGTGTTCCCATTTTGTAAATGAATATCATAGTGTGTGGAAAGTTGCTTTTGCAAGCCAGTGAATGATGTTCGCTTGTTATGTTATAATTGTAAGAACTGAGTTCATAATGCAATGCCCGGTTGGCATATCTTTATAAAGCCTTGTGATAAGTTAAAACTTTATTTTTTATTTGTACTCCACAGTGCATAATTATATAGCTGATGAAAATCTTACTTTGTAATCATCTATTAATTATGTTGGAATGTTGTCACTTTGTAATCATCTGTTAATTATGTTGGAATGTTGTCAAATGTTAGAAAGGGGAGAGAAGCATTCAAAATGAATGTTTGGTATTTTAAAGTGCATTCTCTCTGGGGCAGCCATTTGTATAGAATTTTAAAAGAGATTTTAACCAGACCACTTAGGATTCTCATCTCACAATAATAGACTTTTGGTCATAGTGGTCACATTTTGTGACCACTATGACCAAAATTGGGCAAAATTGAAGGTTGTACTATTTTACAGGAGATTAAATTGTCAAAAAATGCCCAAAATTCATGAAAATTGGTGGATTTTGGATCAGATTAGGTCAAATTGGTTCACATTTTTGAGTTTTTTGATGAGTTAATGCCTCTATAATGAGTTTTTATTAAAGGTTTTTTAAATTTTGGGGCCATTGAATTGTCAAAAATGCCCCAAAATTGTTAAGTTTGGTCAATTTACCAACTTAAAAAATCTAAGAATTAATTATTACACCTAAATTTAACTCATAAAATCAATGTAGGTGAAACTGATGGACATTTTCACAGAACACCTTAAGCTTCTCAATTTGAAGTTTTGAGTGAACACTGTTTTTCTAGATCGCTATGTACTAGGTGACTTTCCACAGTAAAAGGTTGGTTTTGGTACCATTATGAAGCTGAATGCTTGTACATTGTTTGGGTATGTTCATGATACGGGAATTTGGCTGAAAATTAATGCCAATGACTTAAGTATCTGTCATTTGTAGAGATTTAAACCAACTTCGGCTCATTACTTTATCGTATGAGACTTGTTGTATTCCTTTTGTGAAGATACTACTATAAAGTGCAAATATTAAGCTTTACAATGACACCAAAATCATCATTTTAACAACTTTTTAAAACTTTATTTTGATTTGTTTTCACATCTTATTGAGCCTGATGATATTTCAGTCAGTGTCATCAGGAGAAGATTTTCAGTTGGTTTCACACATCATTTTGAGTTATATTATAAAGTTCTTATCCTTTTACGAACATACAGTAATAAAGTGCAAGAATTCAGCTTTATAATGGTACCAAAACCAACCTTTTGCTGTGGAAAGTCACTTGGCACAAAGCGATCTAGAAAAACATTGTATTTGCCCAAAAATTCAAATTGAGAAGCAAGTATGTTCTGTAAAAATGCCCTTCAGTTTAACCTACATTACTGTACATTGATTTTATAAGTTAAATTTAGGTCTAATGATTATTTTTTAGATTTTCTAAGTTGGTAAAGTTAGATTTGAGTTTATCGACATACTTAAACAGTGAATTGTTTTATATATTCTGTAGACTTCTTTTGTTTCAATCTTGTTCTGGTCAGTTTCTGTGTGAAACTGGGTCAAATCTGGTCTCACTAGGCAGATGTCAGGTCATTTTCTATGTGGAATTTGTAAAGTCTGGTCAAAGCAGGTCTCTGCAGGTCAATTTCTGTGTGAAATTAGGTCAAATCTGGTCTCAGTAGGCAGACGTCAGGTCATTTTCTATGTGGAATTTGTTAAGTCTGGTCAAAGCAGGTCTGCAGGTCAATTTCAGTGTGAAATGGTGTCAAATCTGGTCTCAGTAGGCAGATATCAGGTCATATTCTTTGTGAAATTTGCTAAGTCTGGTCAAAGCAGGTCTCTGCAGGTCAATTTCTGTGTGAAACTGGGTCAAATCTGGTCTAGTAGGCAGATGTCAGGTAATTTTCTATGTGGAATTTGTAAAGTCTGGTCAAAGCAGATCTCTGGAGGTCAATTTCTGTGTGAAATTAGGTCAAATCTGGTCTCAGTAGGCAGATGTCAGGTCATTTTCTATGTGGAATTTGTAAAGTCTGGTCAAAGCAGGTCTCTGCAGGTCAATTTCTCTGTGAAATGGTCTCAAATCTGGTCTCAGTAGGCAAATGTCAGGTCATTTTCTATGTGGAATTTGTAAAGTCTGGTCAAAGCAGGTCTCTGCAGATCATCATCTTTGTGAAATGGTGTCAAACCTGGTCTAGGGGCCCTCTTCAGGTCATTTGCTCTGTGGAATTGGTTCAAATCTTAGAAGTGTTTTTATATTTGTCACTTATAAGGTCAGCTTAGAAGTACAGTAGATGGGTCTTGGTGGTGTAATGGGAAAGGCAATATACTGTATTCCATTCTAACATCTAGGTATGGGGTTTCACGTCCACTCTGTGGTCTGTGAGAAATGGAGACCCCAGTCTCCACAGCTCGGCACCAAAGTCTGGGATTTGGTCTGTTAGTTCAGCCTGTTTTAACAGCATTTTGGTTTAATAAATGTTCCGGGAAATATTCCTCGTTATAACTGTTTGCTTCTCCTGTGGGTTATGCCGTTGTGTAGGCTGAGATGAACTACTTTTTAGACATCCTTGTTCATCAAAGAGGTCCTTCAGGCTGTGAGGTACAGCCATGCTGTCCCGCTGCTGAATATTCCGTAGTCATAGGTTTTTTTTCTGCTTTTAGCTGTGTCTAAGGATTTGAAAACATCCAGTCACAAAGATACGTTACTTTATCAGCATGTTGGTGGAGTATAGTGGTCTCCATCTTACATCTGCCCTTTCCTAAAACTCCAAAGGATCTTTCTTTCTTTTATATCTTTAAATCTTCAGCTGAAAACTGGTATGGACAAAGTCAAGGGACTATTAACTCAAGAGAGCTCCAAGGTGGAATCAGTCTGCAGAGAAAAACAAACTGTAGGAAAAGGTGATCAATAATCATGCGGGAATAGAGAATAAAATTGGTACACCCAAAAGTCAGGAGACGTCAGCAGAGAGAAGAGATGAATTTGCACCTTGTTTAAATATTTGGAGATCGGTAAAACTAGTAAAACTATTTAGTAGTAGAGAAGATAAAACTCCTATCCTGTACAACTTTGCCATAAGGTATTCGTTAACCCGCAGAAGCCTCCCTCTAGAGGATGTCGTTCAATCGGAACTTGGTAAGTTCAAGCCAAGATGCCATGCATTACTACCCTAAAACTATTTTCCTTGCATTTTAATACATTTTTATCTAGTTATGAATTTATTTTTCCTTTTTTAAAATAAGTGGGAGCTGTCATTTCTGTATTTCATTTTGCTTTTTACTTCTCAATGAACACCATGATAATCTTTGGAAGCTTGTAGAATTTCAAGTCAGTGGCCCCTTTGGTGGGATTGTTCCGTATGAATAGGATTCATCTTACGAGTAATACTGTATTTTATATTAATAATAATTTAGCTGTGGAGTTTATTCTTTTCCTGAGTCAACAGGGAATTGGAGATTTGTTTTAGATGTTATTTAAATTTTCTTTGTTTATAAAGTATTGCAAGGTGGTGTATGTTTACATAACTTGTAATTGTGGTCAGAAGAGTATTGTAAATATTATTATAGACTGCAGTACAGTATCTGCAAAAATACAGAACTGAGAAAAATGTTAGATACTCCGTTGCCTTACCACTGATTTTGCAGATACTGCAAATGGGACCCCCTGAATACCCATGCAAAAGTGTTGCAGAATCATTCCGAAACTGCAGTAACTTGTGTATTAGTGTTTCATGAGCCCTATAGGTGGTATATATCAATTTTGGACATTTTTGCAGATACTGCAGGTTTCCATTGTAGGGCAGAGTACCAAAGCCATCATAAGAAAGGAAGATTTTATTTACAAAATAATAGCATATGGAAAAATATCACAAAAAACTTTTAATTCGTAGTAGTTTACGAAAAAAGATTGACTTTGTTTATCGAAATGACATTTTTTTATGTCGAATCTGTTCATGAAAACTAACAAACGAATCGATGTTCCTTTAAAATTCTCTTCTTCCGTGTCTTTTCAGAACCGAAGAAAACATAAGGTTTATTAAAACCAAAGTAAGTATAATGTGAATTAAAAATTGGTTAAACTGTGTCTCTTTAATCCATCCCTGTTTTTATCATCAAGCGATGATCTCAGTCAGCAGAAGCAGAAACCAAAATAAGAGTAGTTGCTTTACAACGTGATAATATGCATAAAACTCTGTCTCCATCCCGAGTCTTTCATGACCTATACTTGTGGGAAAATGCATAGACTGGTACATCTGCATAAAACACCGACCACAAAAAAATGTTTTCGGCTCGTATGCAATGACTTGAAGGGTGTTAGAAGTTGTATTAGTCCAGTGCTTAGATCGCATCGTATAATCAGAATGCCAATGGGTTGTGTAGTGTCCCTGGATGAAACTGTCTAAAGGGAACAAAGGTGGAATTTTTGCCTGCACCTCACATTGGTTGTTGCAGGTCAAGTCTGGTGGTTGATAATGAGTTTGGGTGGTACGACCACAGGTTTTGTAACTGACGAGGTTGGGGTTAAGGAGCTGTGGTCAATCGCATTTCCCCACAATAACTGCGATGCTGAGGAGACGGTGTAAATCGTTCAGCGAATTTTAGCTGAGAAAATTGGATCACAAGATTTTGCCAGAATCATTTCTGCAAGGTTGGCACTGTCATGGGGAGCAAAGCCTTGTCTGCCATCATGATTGCAGTTAATGAAGACTATCTTGTCGCATCCGTCAATAAGTAATTGCTTTACAACATGAAAGTACGCATTAAAATTACATAATTTTCTAGTAACATTAAGGTTATTGCAATCATCTGGGTGCAACATTGATGTGATGTTGAAGAGTTCTTGTCGAGGTGAAGTTTTGATAAACGAAGTGTCTTGGGATTGGTGATGTAGGCTATCGTAGATTTTTGAAGTGAATCCAGAAACTCTGCTTAGAATACGCAGGGTTTACCGTCATAAATCTGGGTATATTGGACACAATTATAAATCCTGAGGAAAGTAGGATTAATGAGTATGCTGTATGCATGGAGGGACAAGATAGAAATGAATGGAAAGGGGATTAATGAGATTTAAATCCTCCAACAAAATCAAAGAAGGATTTAAGAGGTTGAATCCAACAAAATCAGAGAAACAGGATTACAGGAATTGGGTTGAATCCTACAGGTAAGAGGTGGAAATTTAGAGTTGGTGGGTAGTTAGTCCGTTTCTCTCTCTCTCTCTCTCTCTCTCTCAAAGCAATGGTTATCTCTAAAAGTAGTAATTTCTCTCGCTCTCTCAAAGCAATGGTTATCTCTCTCTGAAAGTAGTAATTTCTCTCGTGCTCTCTCTCTCAAAGCAATGGTTATCTCTCTAAAAGTAGTAATTTCTCTCTCTCTCTCTCTCTCTCTCTCTCTCTCTCTCTCTCTCTCTCTCTCTCTCTCTCTCTCTCTCAAAGCAATGGTTATCTCTCTCTAAAAGTAGTAATTTCTCTCTCTCTCTCTCTCTCTCTCTCTCTCTCTCTCTCTCTCTCTCTCTCTCTCTCTCTCTCTCTCTCTCTCTCTCAAAGCAATAGTTATCTCTAAAAGTAATTTCTCTCTCTCACTCTCTCTCATAAAGCAAAGGTTTCTCTCTCTCTCAAAGCAGTGTAGTAATCTCTCTCTCTCTCAAAGCAATGGTTATCTCTCTCTAAAATTAGTAATTTCTCTCTCTCTCTCTCTCTCTCTCTCTCTCTCTCTCTCTCTCTCTCTCTCAAAGCAATGGTTTCTCTCTCTCCCAAAGCAATGGTTTCACTCTCTCTCTCTCTCTCTCTCTCTCTCTCTCTCTCTCTCTCTCTCT
>JANJGK010000044.1:787544-816303 GCA_039081455.1 Macrobrachium rosenbergii | reverse complement strand
GTGTTTGGAGCAATTCTGAAGGTATTCTCCGTTTGGGACGTTTAACTGAGGAACCATTGGTTGCAGTTATATTTCGCCGTTTTCAAAAGCGCGACGCTGGAATACCTCAGATGATCGTGGTCTCAGATTTTTTTCTTTTTTCTAGAGGCTCTCTCTCTCTCTCTTCTCTCTCTCTCTCTCTCTCTCTCTCTCTCTCTCTCTCTCTCTCTCTCTCTCCCCTTGAAGAAACTGTTTAATCTTTCATTTCGAAATCGTGAAATGAATGACAGAAATCAGTAAGAATCTAATCTCTCTCTCTCTCTCTCTCTCTCTCTCTCTCTCTCTCTCTCTCTCTGTCCTTGAAGAAACTGTTTAATCTATCATTTCGAAATCGTGAAATGAAAGACAGAAATCAGTAAGAATCTAATCTCTCTCTCTCTCTCTCTCTCTCTCTGGAAAAACTGTTCAGGCTTCATTCTGGAAACCATCAAATGATCCTTAAAACATGGGGAATCTAATCTCTCTCTCTCTCTCTCTCTCTCTCTCTCTCTCTCTCTCTCTCTCTCTCTCTCTCTCTGAAAAAACTATTTAGTCTTCCATTTAGAAATCATGCAATGAATCCTATGAACCAGTAGGAAACTAATCTCTCTCTCTCTCTCTCTCTCTCTCTCTCTCTCTCTCTCTCTCTCTCTCTCTCTCTCTGGCTGATTTAATGTGAGGGATACGGCAACCTAACGGTGCGTTCACACTCCAGTAAAACATGTCATAAATACGTCGGATACTTATTGCATACATATCACCAACATGTTATAAACACAGGTCATCAACAGCGCTTGGAGAACAAACATTCTGAAAATGCTGGATAATTATATGAAGCACTGGTCAGGACTACCAATAAGTCGTTGATTTGTCTGTTGGATAAGTTCCCGACATGTTTATGACATGTTTCAGTGGAGTATGGATGTTCCCTCAGGAACAAAACATCCTTTAACTCTCAAGAGGAATCTTGATCTGGCAAACGCTATTTCCTAACAGGTTTCAAAGTGTTAGACCCCGTAGTGGGGTTTACTGCCGACAGTGCACCTCATGCGATGCATATAGGCATTACTTTAGGTTCTTTGCAGCGAGCCTTCGGTCCCTAGCTGCAACCCCTTTCGTTCCTTTTACTGTACCTCCTTCCATATTCTCTTTCTGCCATCTCACTTTCCACTCTATTCTAACAATTGATTCATAGTGCAACTGAAAGGTTTTCCTCCTGTTACACCTTTCAAACCTTTTTACTGTCAATTTCCGTTTCAGCACTGAATGACCTCATAGGTCCCAGTGCTTGGCCTTTGGCCTAAATTCTATATTCAGTTCAGTTCAATTTAAAGTGTTAGATTAGGTTACAAGAACTTGCGGCTTACCCATTAATTTTGGATTGTATTACATTAGCCTACATTGCTGTATCCTTAAGTTTAATATTCGTACTGCCTAGAATGTAATTTAAAATAGCCTTCCTTACTATTACAGAATAAAAACAGCATATCCATAGGTGTATAGTGTCAAAAATATCTTCCTTTGTGTTATAGCAGAAATACAGACATAGTTATATCTGCAGAGTGTATTTCCAGTTTATAATATTCTTTCCCTATCAAACGGGCCCCAGGATTTACAATCCAATATCTAACCAATACATTTCCATTTTACTTTGTATCTTTTTTTTATTTTTATTCCTATTCGTTTTCTATGTCCCTTTCATTCCGTACAGTGACCCAGGTCTTATTCTGTACAATCTATCCAACTACAATTTCGTTCCCTTTTTTATCTTTATTTTTGTTCTTTTTTTTTGTGGGAGGACTTTTGAAAACAAGTCTTCACCCTGGAATCCATTAGCGAGCTTAAAGCAACTCACTTCGTAGTTTCCCGAGGTAAATGAATTTATCGTTTTGAACATCCTACGCAGGACATCCCCCCGAGTCCTTCACGGCCAATTGGTATGCTTACATCCCTCTATCCCTTTGAGGAGAGGTCCTTAAGGTGTTCTTTGATGCTACCTCTTTTTCCTTATGAAATCCTTTAAAGGATAAAAAGAAGAGATACGGTTTCATCATATTCCTTTGATTTCATTACGCCACATAGAACTTTCGATATCTATATTTTCTTCTGTTCTTCATATAAAAAAATGGATTTCTCTCTGGTTGAAACATCATTCTTGAAGTTGTAGGTTTTCAGTAATGGGAAAATTGCTTACAAAATAGTCTTTTAATATCTAGAAGTGTTTACACTTTTATAAAATGACGGAATGAGGAATTAATAGTCCACTCAGGCCGACACACTTAGTAAATCAGTGAAGTGTGGTAGGAATTTATTCGAGAGGACTCTGTATAAAGTGAATGCCGTATAAGCAGCCGTTATATTTAATGCTACTGCGCTTAGAGGTCTCCTCCCCCTCCCCCCCCCCCCCCTCCTCCTCCTCCTCCTCCTCCTCCTCATAATAATAATAATAATAATAATAATAATAATAATAATAATAATAATAATAATAATAATAATAATAATAATAATAATAATTTCCATTCACTTATCTTTGATTCTATTACTCCCAAGTTATCTACCGTGATGAGAAAATCCCCAAGTCACAGATGATTATATTTATCTCTTCTCTTTGGACAGTAATGATAGCTGCACAGGTTCGCCTGTTTTATTCCAAGAATAAAAAATACTAGATAAAATGGAAGAGTCTAAGAAAACAAAAATGGAAAAGAAAGTGGATCATATGAGAGAAAGGACTGGAAAGTTGAAGGGAAAGGTGTATTAGTTTGACGTTCAAGTGTTTAAGAGAGGAACAAATTCATTCTTGCTCTTTGCTGACATCTGAATTCAAGTGTTTCGATTTTAATTTTTGTTCACTCATATTTTTTTCATTTATCACCTTTTCTTATGAATCTCTCTGCTGACTAAATTTAGTGACTAAATTAATATAAACTATATATATTGGTTAAAATTAATATTTATTACACATATATACAACTAAAATGAAAAAAATAAGATTTAACAAAACGGAGAAAATCTCCAGAAATTCGGCATTTCTGGAAAAATATCAAACAGCAGTGCATAAACTGGAGCAACCCCACAAATTCCTTCTTTTTAGGCGGGAGATTTGCAGCCCTCTTATTGGCTGTTGATGACATCATTAAGTTCGTCTGCTGCCTACGTCACGAACGAGTTGACTTACGACACTATCTATCTAACTGTAAACCATCATTTCTTAAAACTTGTCTCGCCTGTGTATTTATGTAGACGCCACAAAGTTTTTTATTCTATGTAAAATATTTTTAGATCGATCTGAAATAATAAACTGTTTTTGAAGTGTTAATTATTTAATATTTTCTTCTTTAAAGAATAGCCAGTTTATGTTTTGAACGGCGTTAAGGGAGTATTTGTATCCAAGGATTCTCGAGTAAGAAGTAAAAACCTGCATGAATTTTTCTCTCAGTTAAAGCTTTAAAATCTAATTTTTTTTTATTCATTATTTATCAGATCGTATAACATTTCACTTAATTATTGTGAGATTTCAACAACAATTAAAGATGCAAAATCAACATTTTTGTAAGAATTAGAGTTCTTGCAAATGGCTACAATAGATGAAAATCTCGTCTGCATAAACACTGAAAAGGACTAGTCGGTTACTTCTAGTCTGAAAAATCAAGATAAATACGTATGGAGGCAAATTTCATACTTCATTATGCCTCCAGTGATTCCATACCTTTAACAACTACTACGTTGCAAGAGCAGAGACCACATAGGTGAATACTGGTCGAAAATTAAATCTCTTAGTCTTACGGAGTGACACCTGGCAACTATATCAATCCTTAAACAAAGAAAACGGACCATCGTCGAGAGTCCCATTCATAATTATAGCTGCTTACGTCAACAGATATAGTAAACGAAGACATTCCCGTCAAGGAGAGAAGTATAAAGAAGTAACTTTATACTTTTTTGTCTATTGCTTTTCTTCTTTGTATTCAAGAATACAACATAATTCTTTTATTTACTTTGGTGGTGGTTTGAACTGCAGGGAAAGGTTTCTGGGTAATAAGGTAATTTACGAATTTGTTTACTATTGAGCCTAGATAGCTCTTGAAACTGACTGTTTGGCAGTTAAATATGCTTTGATTTTGCCTTGGAGTTTATCTGTTCAGCAGTTCAGCCCAGTCCAGGACAGAGTCCAGATTCCAGTCCAGAGCGGTGTTCCATCAAACCCGCCCAGATTTTCTAGAGAGTTCATATTCTGGAAAGGTTAGAGCAGACATGGAGCAGTAAATTCCGCCAAGGCCGGGTGAAGAGATTTCAAGGGGTGTATATTCTTGCCCGCATAACATTTGGAAGACCAGCAACGTCTCGCGGAACGTAAGTCAGTTGAGAGTTTTCATGCAGGCCCAGTAAGACCGCTCTCTCTCTCTCTCTCTCTGTTCCTTTGATTGATTTGTGCTCGTTACGGCTTCAATCATGGTCGCCACCACGTCGATAAAAATTAAAGTAAAGGACCCTATCGCAATAATTAACATTTAACCTGTGCCTGTTGTTTGCAGACCATTAACATTTTGTTCTGTCTAAAGAAATTTTCCTACGTAATTTAAATTTATTCTTTGCATAGTTACTACTTTTCATTTGCGAAATTAACGTCATTACACGAAGCTAGTTCTTTGTTAAGGCTTGCTGAATTAATTACTATTTACGTTAAATTTAATATTATTTTCTCACGATAAATTGGTTATTTCAAGGGCCAGCTTATTAACTGTAGGTCCTTCATGCACGGTGAAATGAATTTCGGTGGAGAGGAAATGGTGTAGACACTCAGAGATACCTCTCAGGGTGATTTATTCTCAGGGGCAGAGAAATGGCACTCAAAATAATTGTAATTTGAACTAATTAAATTCAATAGTTATATGCGTCTTTGGATTTATATCCTCACCGTGATTTGCTATTTTTTATTTTAGGAAGTAACACGTGGATTTATTGTTGAAGTAACACGTGAATTTATTGTTTGCTTAATATATAACATTCAATGCATATTACTTTGCATTTATTACATGTCAGTGAACGCGCCATGCTTTTCTCATTTATAGGGTATATGATACTTGAATCCTTTTTTAATACTATTATTCTTAAACTTTCTAGGACTTTCTCTCATATGATCCACTTTCCTTTTCACATAATTTCTCTGAGCCGCTTTCATTTAAAATATCTATTTGTGTTCTTCGATCAAGATAGAACTATATAACCATCATTACAGACAGAACATACAATCATCATTAAAGTTTAGAGAGTGAGGAGATAAATATGGTTCTCTGTAATATGAGGCTCTCCACCTGAGGGTAATATATTCAAAGATGATCAATAGATAGAATTTCTGGGTTCAGTAATATGCAGTATAAGTCTAATTGCCATTACCTACTCAGGCACGGTTCTTTAATCTGCATGTAATAAATGCTGAGTATTAATAAACGGGATGGGAGAAAAACTCTCACTCACGAGAGTTCATAAATGTTCTGAAGGGTCCACAATGATATAATTGTTCAAGGCTCGAGTAGAATTTTATAAAAGCTTTCGTACCCAGAGAAGGGTTCGAAAGCTTTTATAGAATTCTGCCCGAGCCTCTAACAATTATATCATTGTGGACCCTTTAAAACAATAAACGGGATTGTATTTATACCGCAATGAACAATAAACTCTCGGGTTATATCTCTCCATGACTGGAATGTTTTCGTTTACTATATCTGCAGACGTCATCGACCATATTATGAATGGGACTGCAGACGAACTTCCATTCTCTTCGTTTGAAGATTTCTAGAGTTGCCAGGTGTCACTAAGTGAGACTAAAAGATTTGCGTTTCGACGAATATTCAATTCAGGGGTATCTGCTCTTGGATCAAGGTAGTTATTAAGGGTATGGGATCATTTTGATGATGTAATTTAATATGAACTTTGCCTCTATTCGTCTCATCCCATGAGGTAACCAACTAGTCTTTTTTTTTTATTTATGCAGTAGCTACCTTCATCCAATGTAGCCATTTGGCTGAAGTGCAATTCTTATCAAAAGGTTGATTTTGCGTCTTTTATTGTTGATCTTCTCTCACAAAAATATTTGAAATCATAGATAACCTGATAAAAGGCAAATAAAGAGAAAATTAGATTTTATAGCTTTAATTGAAAGAAAGATTAATGCAGTTTTTTAGCCCTTGCTCTAGAATCCTTGGACACGAATACTCTTTAGACCGTTAAAAAGAAACTGGCAACCTTTTGAGAAGAAAATATCAAATAACTAACACTTAAAAGCATTTCTTTATTTTATCTTGATTTGAAAATATTTTATAAAGAATTTAAAACTAAGTGGCAATCTACATAAACACAATGACTAGATATTCTTAAAGTGATGATGGTTTATAGTTAGTAAGAGAGGGCCTTACGGCAACTCTTGTATGACGTAGGCAGCAGAAGTAGTGAATGATGTCATCGACATCCAATGATAGGACCGCAAATTTCCCGCCTAAAGGAACTGAGTGGGGTTCTCCAGTTGATGCGTTGCTGTTTGGTATTCCTCCAGAAATGCCCGATATTTCTAACGAATCCCAGGGTTTTGCTGAATTTAATTTTTTTTCAGTTTTTCAGTTTTACCAGAAATAACTAATTTATATTGATTCAATCACTATATATATAGAGATAAAAACTGATAGAATTTTTTTTCTTCTTTTCCAAGTTGAAAACCCTTATGGACATAGTTCTGCTTCCTAAGACAAGTTATAGGGAAAAGTAAAACAAATAAATAAATATGAGGGAAAAGGAAATAAAACCTGAATTCAGAGACGTCAGCAGAAAGCAGGAATAGATTTGCTCCTCACTTAAGCATTTAGAGGCCAGAAGATTCTAAAACCTACATTTCATCTGTAGCAAGATAAAACTTCTAGCCAACCTTATGCAGGAAACCGATACATTGTATCATAAGTAAATTGTAAGAGGGGTTACATATTTTTTCATTGAGGGTGTAATTGCATGTGTGTACTTCTGCATATGCGAGTGTATTATCTTTAATCAGCGAGAAACACATAAGTTTATACAGAAAATATAATATTATGAACTGGACGATATTTTCTTGTGTAATGCTTTCCTCATTTTCAATGTATACTGTATATATCATTCTTGAATCCTTAAACTTTTTAATCCTTTATCTCATAACATCCACATTACTTATTTTTTAAGTTCCTCTCTCGCTCTTTCATTAAGAGCCCGATTGATTTTATTAATCAAAGGCAAAAAATCTGGATAAGCATCACTTCTGTGTAGAAAGAAGCAAGAATTTTATTTCCCAGTAAATATGATGGCCTGCGCTGTGGGTATGTTTGTTAATATCTTATTTCTATTTTTTGTGAGGCACACATTAGGGCAATTGCTTTCGATCTGGCCATATTGTGGGGGGGGGGGGGGGGACAAAAAAGGCCCAAATGGATGTTTTTGGGGGTCAAATGGACTTTTCCTTAACACTGAGAAAAATCCAACCTATTAGCAACCTATCAATCCCTATGCATGGAAAATGGCGACATTTGAACAATTTATTTTAATCCGGCCGTATTACTGGGGTCACAAAAAACGCTTGTGTTTTTTGGGGGGTCAAATGGACTTTTCCTTAAAACTGAGAAATGTGCAGCCTGTTGGCAACCAATTGCTTGCCAACTGGCTAGATTTTTCTCAGTTTTAAGAAAAAGTCCAATTTTAAAGGGCCCTTCAGAAGACAACACAGAAACTCAGAGGAACTCCCTATAGTTATAAATTTTCTTGGGGTAAGGACATTGCCATTAAGGTTCATCCTAAAACTTCGTAAATGACACGCTAACTAATATCAGTTAAGTCAGACTAATAAAAAATGACTCGAGGAACTCTCTATTAATATTAAAAAACTTTGCTAAATTAACATCCTTTAAAAAAAGTAACAATCTCCCATTAAAGGCAGATTTTAACTTTAATAGCGCCCGCTTATCTAGAGCGTTTGGAAGCCCCGTCTCATGCCATTCGGGCAGGTTCTTCGAACAGCATTTCATAAAGCAGAGGAACCCTCTCCCGGAGGGAAATCCTTCTCTTCTCATTGGCTATATCATTCTCAGTTGTGATTGGCTGGCGTTCATCTTTACTACCAGAGACGATGTTTACTATTGAAGCTGTGACGTCATGAAACAGCTGTCAGGTGTTGCATTCTAATGATAAAACTTATTTAAAAATCTAGTAATGTTTTCGTTCAGGAATGATAACATTGTTCACTATTTCATCATTAATTTGCTAATTTATTCAGTTAACTTATTTGACCAAGAACATGCAAGTATAACGGGGATAAAACACTATATATAAACTAGTCGGAATCTTTCGTACACGGTTATTTTTATAGATGAACTTGGTAATAGTGGTGAAGCATCTATATCATATTTTCAATGAATTGTTGATAATAAATTATTATATTAGACAAATTGTCTTATAATCAAATTCTATTCCGTTTAAAATAGTTAATGTAGCCAGAAAAATATAATTAAACAAATAAAATATGATAGTTTCAAAGAATTGCTCTACTATACCTTGGCTACACTGTAAAATGTCCTCTACTTGACCTTTAAAATAAATTATAAATGGCAACTGTTCAGTGAAAAGAATGTGATAATTACAGGTAATAAAGGGATTTTCATTCTTCTATTCTTATTAATAATTTTAACAATATGTCGTAAAGTCCTCTGATTACAAATACAGATGTTTTAACGCATCAGATAAACAGAAAATAAGATTAAAAGAATTGTCTGTTGGCGTCTTATGGCAACTATCACATGACTTGCGCAGCGGAAGCCGCCAGGCGAATACATGACGTCACCATGGAAAACGACCAATCATAGCTGTGGATGATTGTTACAGCCAATGAGAGGACAGATATTTCCCGCTTAATAGAGAGCTCAAGACGAGGGTGTTCCTTGGCTTTAAGCGTTGCTGTTTGGTTACAGCGCCAAGTCGTGAGTTTTGTACTTTCAAATGCTCCTCTTTATTTAGTTTAAAGTTGGCTCTATGCCAGCACAGGCTCTTGTCCATAGGGCTCCAGTAATTACAGTAATTCTCGACAAGGAGCGAGAGGTAGGCGCGGACCTATGAAATAAAACTGAAAATTAACTTAATGATTACTGTCTATTCAAAGCGGTGTAGGATGAACCTTAATGGCGACGTCCTTTTCCCCGCCAAAGATATTACGTAATTTAAAGCAGTTCCTGTGAGTTTCCTCGCTGTTGTCTTAGATAATGATCTGTATTTATGTATCTTTACGTTTTCTACAGGGAATTACACATATTATGTTACGTATATTATGTATTTTCAGGAGGAGGAAGAGACGTCACCATTAAAGTTCATCCTACACCGTCATATCTTCGATGGCTGCCATAAACCACCTACACCGGTCTTTTATTTATATTTTTATGTTCATCTCCTGTGTCATATCATGTATGTCTGTTATTTGAAGACTTCTGGATATATTGCTAAGACGATCAGATGGAATTAGAATTTTGAAATACACTTTATAGACTGTAAGTATCACATTCTATGTACTGAGCAGTTGCCATATATTATTTTTGGTAGTGGTTATGCAGACGGCATTTTATATTGTTGCCAAGGTATAATCAAACATTTCTTTGAAACTCTTGTATTTTACTCACTTAATTTTCATTTTCCGCTTACTTTATTGATTTTGAAATTAATATAATTCAATCATAATTCTTTTTTATATGTTAATATAATTTAATAGCCAGAATTCAGTGAATAATCATATAGTCACTTCGCAGAGTTTACCTGTTGCATTCATTGATAAAAGTAAATACTTGTAAAAAAGATCCGACTAGTTTTATTCTAAATGTTTTATGCCTGTTATACTGCGTTGTTGTGGGTAAAATAATTTATATGAACGACTAAGCATTTTAAAAATATAATATTGTGTAATGATATCATCCCTTAAAAAGATCGTCACATGATTTTTAAATATGTTTTAGAGTTACAATGCCACAAGTGGCAACTTAAGCATGACGTCATAACTGGGATAGCTATACAATACCATTGGTAATAAGCACGGAAAACGACCAATCACAGCTGAGAATGATACAGCCAATGAGAAGACAGGGATTTTTTGCCGCGAAGGTATTCCTTTGGTTTATGGAATGCTGTTTGAAAGACCGGTCCGAAATTACACGGATTAGGTAAAATCGTATCTTTTCTCCTCTATTGAGAGTTCGTTTTTTAAAGGTCATAAATATCATTGGCGCACTGAAACTAATACGGTGATGCATTTATAATAATTTTATGTCGAATTAAAGTGATTGTTAGTTTGTTAATTCGATGTATTGAAAACGGGTGTAGGATGAATTTTTATGACGTCGTTCTCAAGAAAATAAATAACTCAACGCAGTTCCTCTAAGTTTCCCTGATGATGTCTGGAGAGCCCTTTAAATAGTTTCGGACACATATTCATTTATACTTACTTTATAAAGGGATATATATATATATATGAAATGTAAGTTACATATTTTCTTAGCGGAAAAGGACGCCGCCATTATGGTTCATCCTACACCGTTTTGTATATAATTTATTTTACGAATTAATTATCTATCAAGCCCTGCCAACTTTATGAGTGGGCTTCGGGCAAATGCCAGTGCTAGTACATGGCGAAATTAAGTCAACAAAAAAAGATTTTTAATGCTAGGCCTATTTGATTTAATTTGTGCCTAAATTAAATTTCTCTATCATTAATTAAAGTAAATATCCTATGGTTTTATGACAAATAGAAAAAAAAGGTTTATCTAGAATAAATATAATAAAACAAGTGAGAAAAGATTAAAAAAATAACGAGAAACAAACAACAAACTCTCTAAAGTAGAGCGTTTGAAAGTACAGATCTCGCGATCTTGGAAAATTTCCCAACAGCAAGGCATAAAGGCGAGGAACACCCTCGTGTGATGCTTTTCCTTAAGCGGGAAATATCTCTCCTCTCATTGGCCTTTGTCAGCAGTGACGTCATTGAGCCCATTTTCTGTAATTAGATACGTCACCCGTTAGTTACTGCTGCTGCTTACGACTCGTGATCGTTGCTATAAAACACCAGCTCGCAAGACTTTTAATTCTCTTCTATACTACCATGATGCTTTATATCGTCTGTTTTTGTTATCAGAAGACTTTAGATAATATTGCTGAGACTATGAGATGGAAGTAGAATAATGAAATATGCTTTATTAGTTATTATTATGACGTTCGTTGTTCTGGATTGTTGCCAAGTATTCCTTTTTTCCTTGGTGTTACAGACGACATTTTACATTGTTCCCAAAGTGAAATTGAGCAATACTTTAAAACTATTAGATTTTATTCAATTAATTATGAGGCTCTGTTTGTGTTATCTATTTTAAAATATTTATAAGTTAATTATGACTGTATAATTTATAAATATATAATTTAATAGATATAATTACGTAAATATTAATATAGATATTACACCACTTTTACCATTTCGTTCATTCACAAAAAAACCCGTGTTTAAGAGAATCCAACTAGTTTTTATAAGAAAGGTTTTGTATCTGTGACATCGCACAGTTCTGGGTTAAATAACTTATATGTATGGCTAGGCATTTCAAAAATTAAATAATTCATGATAATATCACTTCATACAACGAATGTAAAATGCTTTTTAAAAATGTTTTAGGGTTAGCATGCCACAATTGGAAACTTTCCATGACGTCACCAATTGGGAGAGTAAACATTTAGTGACAAACAGGAACAACGACCAATCACAGCTGAGAATGATGCAGCCAATGGGAGGACAGGGATTTCCCGCCATGAGGGTATCACCCCGTTTTATGGAAAGCTGTTTGAAAAGCCTGCCCGAATTTGCTTTGAAATGTTGTTTCAAACGCTCTAGGCATGCGAGCGATTTTTAAATAAAATCGTTCTTTTTATAGATAATTTAGTCTTCAATGATCATTATTTTGATAAGCTTACTTTTAAAACTCACACAGAGATTTATTTGATAATGTTATAGCGTTGAGTATTTTCTGGGGGTCAAGTCTAGTCTTGCAAATCAGACCTGTTTTGAGGACCCCCCTCCAACGTGGTCGGATTGCAATCAGTTGTCCATATGTGGCCATTTTCCAGGCATACTGATCAGTTGGTTGCAAATAGGCTGCCCCTTCCTCAGTTTCATGGAAAAGTCCGTTTGATCCAACTCAAAACACCCAAGGCCTTTTTTGAATATGGCCAGATTGCGATGAATTTTCCAAATATGTGTCCCTCAAAAAATAGAAATAAATACATTAACACGAGCAGACTCACCGGCACAGGTCATTATGTACATCGTAGTTGAAGGAGAACCCCATTTTTACACAGAAGTGATGCTTAATCAACTTTTTTTGGCTGTTTGAATAATAAAATTAATAGGGCTTCTAATGAAAGAGCGTGAGCGGAATTTTAGAAAAATAAGTAATGTGGATATTATGAGAGAAAGGATTAAAAAGTTAAAGAAAATGTATTTATGTGGATTCAAGAATGATATACATTGAAAATGAGGAAAACATTTGACAGGAGAATAATTCAAAGGTAAAATAAATCCCTCATATCATACAGTTGATAACATTACTATTTTCTGTATGAATATCATATATATATATATATATATATATATATATATATATATATATATATATATATATATATATATATATATATATATATATATATATAACTAAATAACGACAATACACTCATTTATGCAGAGGTACACACGCACCTCCCTGCTCAAAGAAAAAAAATTATAAAAACCCTCTTATAACTTACTTACAATACAGTGAATCAATTTCCAGTATCAGATTTGCCGTGAGTTTTTTTTATCTTACTAAAACCAAAATACAAACTAGTTTGCCCAATACAGTTGTGGAATCTTGTGACCTTTAAATGCTCAAGTGAGGAGAATATTTATTCCTGCTTTCTGCTGACGTCTCTGAATTCAGGTTTTAGTTTCTGTTCCCTCATATTTATTTATTTATGACCTTGGGTTTATATGGTCTGGGTTGACTGTCCAATAAGCAAAATTTCTCTCCGTCTTTATGTTTATATTTAGTGATTAAATCAATACAAACGAGCTATTTCTGTCGAAACTAATATTTATTACATATGTACACCAAGAAACTGAAAAAAATTAAATTTCATTAAAACATGGAAATTCCAGATATTTTGACATTCCTGAAAAAATATCGAACAGCAACGCATAAACGGGAGGAACCCCGAGCAGTTCCTTCTTTTTAGGCGGGAAATTTGCTGTCCTTCTATTGGCTGTCGATGACATCATTAACTTCGTCTGCTGCCTACGTCATGAAAGAGTCGACGTATGGCGCTATCTTTCTAATTATAAACCATCATTTCTTTAAACATATCCGGTCTTTTAGTAAATGTTCATAGCCACAAAGTTTTAAATTCTATGTGTAATATTTTCACGTCGATCTGAAAAACAGAAATGCTTTATAGTTGTTAATTATTTAATATTTCTTCACTGAAGAGTGTTTCTAACGGCATCAAGACGTATTCCCATCCAAGGACTCCAGAGTGAGAATAAAAATATATATTAATTTATCTTTCAATTAAATAAATCAAATCTAATTTCCTTCTTTGATGCATTTTTATTAGATTTGTAATCCTTTCCACAAGATTATTGCGAAAAATGAACAACAGCTAACAGTGCAAAACCAAATTCTTCGTAAGAATTAGAGTTCACATAATTGGCTACAATGTAGAAAGGTAACGTCTGCCTAAGCAAAAGACTAGTTGGTTACCTTTTACGATGAGAAATACAGAAATTATTACGTATGGAGGCGAAGTGCATATTTCATTACGCATACAATAATTCCATGACTTTAATAGCTACTACGTTGCAGAAGCAGAAAAAATTTACGTGAATATTATTTCGAAAATAAACTCTCGTGTTACATCCCTCCATGATGGCAATAATTTTGTTTACAATATCTGTGACGTCATCAACCATATTTATGAATGGGGCTGCAGACGATCTTCCATTCTCTCTGTTTAAATTCTGAATATACTTAACGAGAGAGAATGGAATGTTTCAGTTGCCAGATTTCTCTATGTAAAAATAACAGATTTAATTCTCGAAAAATACTCACTATTGAGTTGTCTGATCTTCTATCGTAGTACTTATCAAAGGTGTGGACTCTCTGGAGGTGTAATGAGATATGTATTTCGGCTCCATAGGTAGTATTATCCGTATTTCTCTTACTATAAGTAACCAACTAGTCTTTTTCCTTGCTTATGGAGACCACACCTCTTTCCAGGTGTAGCCATATGTGTGAATTACAATTCTTACAAAAATTCTGGCTCTGCGTGTTTTATTGTCGTTTATCTCGCAAAATAATTATTTAAAATCATGTAAAATCTGATTAAGAAACGTTAAAGAGAAAAATTAGATTTTATAACACTGATTGCATAAAAACACATTATAGTTTTTTTCTTACTACTCTAGACTCCTTAGCTACGAATAGTCACGTGATGACTGACGCAAAAAACATAAACTGGTCACTCTTCCATGGAGAAAATCTTAAATAATCAACGGTTAAAAATCATTTCTTTATGCCAGATGTGTTTGAAAATATTGTATAATGAATTTTATTCCACGTGATAATCGACAAACACAAAAAGGCTAGATATATTTAAAGAAATGACGATTTATAGTTAAAAAGACAGCGTCATATAGCAACCTTTACATACCTTAGGCAGCAGGAACAGTTAATGATGTCATCGACAGCCAATAGAAGGACAGCAAGTTTCCCGCCTAAAAAGAAGGAACTTTGTGGGGTTCCTCACGTTTATGCGTTGCTGTTTGACATTTTTCCAGAAATGCCCAATTTCTGAGTTTCTCCGTTTTGTATAAATTTTATTTTTTCTTGTTTTTATCGTATTAATGTGAGATAATTATCGTTTTTCATCAGAGATGTCTTCTTTATATTGATTTAATGGCTAAATATAAAGAATAAATTCGTTTTTCTCTCTTTCTATAAGTCTTCAGCTCAAAACCCTTATGAACAAGAGCCGGGCGTTATAGGAAAAAGGTGATAAATAAATAAAAATTTGGGAATAAGTAAATGAAAGGGACGTGCCTGAAACTCAGGAGACGTCAGCAGCAGCAGGGAGCAGAGCCGAACTCGCTCCTCGCTGAAACATTTGGAGAACAGAAGATTCCACATTATAGTTGCAGTCAAGATAAGACGCCTCGCAAACTGAGTGGCATTAAAACTGTTATTGGAAATAGATGCACTGTTTGCATTACAAATGAGTTACAAGCGTGGTTATGTAACTTTTTCTTTGAGCATGTAGATGTTTGTTTTTCTTTGGATAAATGTGAGCTTTAAAAAAAAATAGTAATAGACACAAAATTATTTAAGAGCTTCAGCAGTCCTTTGAATTATTTTTTTGCCTAATGCTTTCCTCGTTTTTAATGTATATCAATCATGAATTCTCACAGTATATTATTTTCCTTTCACTTTATAAGCTTTCCCACTTTACTTTCTATTCATTTTTTACTTACTCTTATTTAAAACATGAATGTTTTTATTCTTCAAACAGGTCGAGTAAAGTTGTTTGAACACCACTTCTGTGTACAGAGAGGGGAGAATTTTAGTTTCCAGTGGACATGGGATTCTCCTCATCCTTATATGTACACGATGGCCTGTGCGTGTTTGTGTCTCAGCGCAAGTGTGTATGTGTGTGTGTGAGTTTGTGTGTTATTTCCATTTTGTGATAAACAAGGTTTATATACAGGATATGGTAACTAATACCCGGATGAACAGAGAAATTTAGTTCTTTTTTATAATTATTCATTGTCAAATGCCTTCCTCATTTTTGGTGTGTATCATTCTTCAATCCACATTTTTACTGTTTCACTTAAACTTTCAAACACTATCTCTCATATGATTCACTTTCCTTTTTATTTTTCTGAGCCGCTTCCATTTCAACTGATTATTTTTGTTCTTCTATCAAGACAGGCACAACTCATAACCAGCGTTATATTTTAGATGGAAGAGATAAATAAAGTTTCTGAAACATGAGCTATTCTTATTTCCGATACGTAACCTGAGGGTAACATATTCAAAGATGATAAATTTGATGGGATTTCTAGGGTTAAGATAACATCATTGACAATACTATTCATAAGTTTAATGTTATTACCTTGTTAGGCATGATTCATTAATGTGCGAGTAATAAATGTGCAATAATAACTAGAATAGAATATATAAAGCAACTGATGATAGACTCTCGTGTTTACAACCGTCCGTGACAGGAATGTTCTCGATTGCCACACATGTGACGTCATCAACCATATTTATGAATGGGGCTGCAGACGATCGCCCGTTCTCTTTCTTTCGGGATTATATAGTTGCCAGATGTCACTACGTAAAACTAAGAGATTTAAGGTTCGACAAATATTCACTTTTGACGTATTTGCTCTTACAAAGTGGTAGTTATTAAAGTTAGGGAGTCACTGGAGGTGTGATGAAGAATGTACTTCGCCTCCAAAGTAGTAATATCTGTATTTCTCATTCCAGACGGTAACCAACTAACCTTTTTTGCTTATTTACGCAGGCGGTACCTAAATCCATTGTAGCCATTTGCGTGAACTCTACACCTTACAAAAATAGAGTTTTAAATCTTATATTGTTGTTCATCACTCATAATAATTATATGAAAGGGTATATAATTTGATAAAAAGCGAATAAAGAAAGAAATTAGACTTTATAGCTTTAATTTCAAGCAAAATGAATGCGGGTTTTTGCTTCTTACTCTAGAATCCTTGGCTAATGATTCTCTCCTGATGCCGCTAAAAACATAAACTGGCCACTCGTCCATGAAGAAACTATTAAATAATTAACACCTAAAAAGCATTTCTTTAATTCTGAATGCTTTAGAATAGTTTATAATCAATTTAATTCTATTTGGTGATCGACAAATACAAAAAAACGGTATATGTTTTGAGAAATGATGATTTATAGCCAAAGAGATAGTAATATATGGCAACTTATCATGACGTAGGCAGCAGAAGCAGTTAATGATGTCATCGACAGCCAATAAGAGGACAGCATATTTCCCGCCTAAAAAGAAGGAACTTGTGGGGTTCCTCAAGTTTATGCGTTGCTGTTTGATATTTTTCCAGAAATGTCCAAATTTCTGACGATTTTCCGTTTCGTGGAATTCGATATATTTTTTTTTTTTATAGTGCACGGTGCATGGTGAATGATATACTACTATTTTTATCAGAAATATCTCGTTTATATTGACATAATAGCTAAATATGAATATAAAAATGACACCCAATAAAGGATGTCAGCATGCACAGAGAGAGAGAGAGAGAGAGAGAGAGAGAGAGAGAGAGAGAGAGAGAGAGAGAGAGAGAGAGAGAGAGAGAATAATGATGTGAGTGAATACATAATAAAACCGAAAAGTACTGCTTTTCACTATTTCCTTCTGCCTCTTGATATATATATATATATATATATATATATATATATATATATATATATATATATATATATATATATATATATATATATATATATATATATATATATATATATATATATACTGTATATATCACACATTACCACAGGTCCTGAACGGTTTCGACTTTATTTCCAAGCCATTGACGAAGGACTGATACAGAGTATAAGAAGTCACAAATATATTTACTACAGGAACAGTACTGACGAACATAAATGTATATATATATATATATATATATATATATATATATATATATATATATATATATATATATATATATATATATATATATATATATATATATATATATATATATATATATATATATGGATAATTTATATATATAGATATATGTATACACATATACATACATACATAGTTGTTTCCCTTGTGCCCCCAGCTGAATCTCCTATGTCCCCACCAGTCTAATATGCGCATAACTTTAAGTGCACGAAATCATAAATGCCCTCCTTTATTCATAATTAACCCACAATGGCATGGAAGTCAATATTACGAATGCAAGGAAATCTCTGCAAGAGCCCTTAGAGGCTACCCTGCATGACAGACGACCTGGAATGAAATTTTTAGGGGACAGAATGGTCCCAAATTCCTTCGGAATTCCAGCAGAATGAACCCTTCCATCTTCTTTATATTTTCAAGCATAATAATTATTCTGTCTTCATTTATTCTGTGGCTTGTAATTAAGGTTCATTTTCATTTGAATGTGGAATAATTAGTGGACAATCGTGAGTTATTGCCTTCGAATTACTGACAGTCACTGTTATGCAACCTTATTATTTAGTGGGATTTCTAATAATTTGTACTAATACAGGATTCAAATCGAATTCATTAATGAAAATTATGATGATGTTTCGTGGTTGATGAAAGAAAGAATATTGTAATTTGATTATCCACCCTTCTTGCATTTCCCCTGCTCTTTCTGTCTCTCACAGTCACCCGTAAGCATACACACACACACACACACACACACACACACACACACACACACATATATATATATATATATATATATATATATATATATATATATATATATATATATATATATATATATATACATAAAGATCTCAGAATATAAACAAATCAATATGCTAATTGGGAGACGACTTTTGAAGGGAAGGCAGCACTGGACTCACTGAGAAGATAATTTAATGATTAGTTGAAATACCAGTTTTGGTGTAAAAACAAGGTTGAGACCAAGTTGTGATGGTATATAAATTCATGAACATAAGCAATGTTCAAGACAGTAGAGTGTCATCAAATAACAGCAAATTATTTGGATGGAAAGAGTTCCTCAATTAGCAAAGTGTTGTATACCTTGCGAAAACACCCCGCGTTCTCTGACTTCTATAAGATGTGGGTAAAAGTAATCAAGAAACTATTGCCTTCAAGGCAGGGGACGCAAATGCAGAAGAAGGACGGGCAGAGCCTCGCCTTCAAATGGACGCTTTTCCTGAAAGGTTTGTTGTAGGCGATGTCTGATAAAGAATAGGGGAGGACTGCGAGTGGAAGATCCGCACTGAAACAAAACAGAAACCGGGAAAGATTGTCTATTCTTGTGCTGCAGACGAAAGGAGGACTGCGAGGAATGCTGACTTTCTGGGTACGTTCTTGAAGCAGATGTTACAGGAGACGCCTTGAGGAAAACGGCTTTCGAATGTGAAACTATTACGGAGGGCAAAATGTTATTACAGACGCCTTTGGGAAAACGGCTTTCGAATGTGAAATTATTACGGAGGGCAAAATGTTATGACAGACGCCTTTGGGAAAACTGCTTCTTGAATGTAGAATTATTATAGAGGGCAAAATATTATTACAGACGCCTTGGGGAAAACGGCTTTCGAATGTGAAATTATTACTGAGGGCAAAATATTATGACAGACGCCTTGGGGAAAACTGCCTCTTGAATGTAGAACTATTACAGAGAGCAAAACATTATTACAAGCGCCTTGGGGAAAACTGCCTCTTGAATGTAAAACTATTACGGAGGTCAAAATGTTATGACAGACGCCTAGGGAAAACTGCCTCTTGAATGTAAAACTATTACAGAGGGCAAAATGTTGTGACAGACGCCTTGGGGAAAACTGCCTCTTGAATGTAAAACTTATTACAGAGGGCAAAATATTATTACAGGAGATGAAACACAACCCACTGAAAAGAGTCAACTACTGAGCAAATTACTTTGTATTAACAGATTTTAAATAACAGAAACATCAGTTACAGAGAACAAGGCTTTAGGGATTTGAATATTTAAAAGAAGGAGAAGGATTTATGTTATCGAGACCAATCAGACGACGTTTTCGAAGTATATTTAAATATTAACACTTCAGATTTGAAGATCTTCAAAGGCTTGAGATTTTTATTTCTGCATTAATCATTCACTCACTCAAGTGAGGAAGAAATTGTCTTGGTTATGGAAAAATGCCTTATACACTTAGATTCTTATTCTGGTGTGTTCTTAGGAGCAACAAAAATTGACAAAGAGAGAGAGAGAGAGAGAGAGAGAGAGAGAGAGAGAGAGAGAGAGAGAGAGAGAGAGAGAGAGAGAGAGAGAGAGAGCGAGAGAGAGAGAGATTTGACGTTTACCGAGAAAAAGAGGCAATCTAATTTGTGAAAAATCAGACGAAAATAAAAAAAAATTAAGGCTAAAATAAAAAAAGAACTGCATTTGTTTTACTCAGCACGTTCCAGATTCATTGTGGTTAGCATGAACTTTTTAACCAAGATATGTATGTATATATACTGTATGTATGTATATATGTATATATATATATATATATATATATATATATATATATATATATATATATATATATATATATATATATATATATATATATATATATATATATATATATATATATGCACGCACAACGAATGTATATATGAAACGAAATAGTCATAAGGACTTGCCCTCTCATATAATATAACACCGCTTGTCAAAAATTTATGTTCATATAAAAGCTAACAAACAAACAAACACTTTATTATAATTTCATGCATATTTGCTCATGCAAATGTCTTCGGAAGCCATTTACTTTTTGCCCATTCCCTTTATCCAGACAAACCCGGACAGCGAGCGCGATATTAGCACGTATCCCAAGAGAAGGGTTTTGCAATACATACGATTACCTTTGCACATATTGATCGACCACAGAGAGAGAGAGAGAGAGAGAGAGAGAGAGAGAGAGAGAGAGAGAGAGAGAGAGAGAGAGAGAGAGAGAGGCAGGCTATCTCTTCCGGATTCCCATTGAAAGCTGAATATGATCTTGTGTTCTAACTTTGACCATTTTCCTCCGCATTCTGAGCCAACCAGAAGAAGGTTACGAGATATTTTGCAGGAATATCACGTAACATGAAAAGGAAACCACGGCGGGGGTTAGGATATTGCAACATTCTCGTACGAGTGAAGTTCGCCTGGTACCTGTACGAAAAGGGATTGAGATTCAGTTCGTTTCGTAATAAAATCAGGAATTGTAAGTCAAGACATGACGGAATTATTCTCGAAGTGAGTAATTAATATTCAAATAATCTAGTGTTTTTATTTGTTCCAGTAAGAAATTGGATTAAGATTTAGTTCTTTGGTAAATAAAATGGGGGGAATAGTGAGTAAAGACATTACTGAAATATTCTGGAAAGTGATTAAATAAAACGAAATAAATCTCATGTTTTTCCTGTCAAAAAAGATGGAGAATAGATTGCTCTAAACCCAATCGACTGACACATCTGTTTCTTTTCAAATACAACATTTATTTGACTAGATGCATATGCATTTTCAGTTATTCCTGAAAGGGGGTAAATAATGTCAAATAATCTAATGATTTTTCGTGATCAAAAAGGAGAATAAATTAGTGTAAAATCAATATGACGATATTTCTGTTTTTTGAAACAACTTTCAATTTGATTACATGAATATGATTCACTTGCGTTTTATCATGTATATAATTAATATTTTTAACATCATTCACATCATATTCTCATTACTTTTTAATTTAGTCAACTACAGCTAGCAAGCAGAGAAACAAATGTCTATATTACTATGCTTTGCATAACGACTCCCCAACGTGTCATGAGAGCGATAGTGGCTGGTTGCTGTCCTTTTAAAAAGTTGAATAAATACAAATATTATTACGGACACAAAATCTGTTTTATCTGATAATTTCCCCAGGAAGGTAATGGTCTTGCATGACTATTGCTGTTGGAAAATAAGATATTTCTAAACCTTTGTTGTTTATATGCATAGAAAGGTCTGAAAAAGGAATGAAATTCTATAGTCGTAAAAAAGAACCAATACGGATATTAGAATATATTTTTCATTTATCAGTATCTAAAGCCGTATGGAGGAGTATGATAGTCATATAAAAGATGGAGAATAGAAATGAATATTCTAGTCCTGTAAAGCAAAGAGCTGAAAGACATTATGAATTATTATAGTTACACATAGTATTAAGTTTTAAGAGAGAAATACATTAGGTATGAAACTAGATTTATCGCTAGCAGGCATGCCAGACTAAACCAGCTTTCTCCTGCAAGAAAATACATAAACAATGCACTGATCATATTCCATAAAAGATAACATTTTTGAAATGCATAAGAAAAAATGGAGAGTTTTAGATTACATTCACAGCAGCTGGGAAATAAAATGATCAGAGAGACGGATTTACTAAAAACAGCAGATCGTTTATACCTTTATAGTTTAGAATTTATGACTAAACTATAAGGAAAATAGTTACGTGATGAAACAACGTTCACAATAAAAATCCTTCAGTTGAACAACAATAAAACAAACCCTTTACTTTACCCGTTCCACTGTGAAACGTTTAAAACGTTTATCCTCAGATGTTGTACCACAACAAAGAGTACTGAGAGTCTTTGAACTTGAGAGAGAGAGAGAGAGAGAGAGAGAGAGAGAGAGAGAGAGAGAGAGAGAGAGAGAGAGAGAGAGAGAGAGAGAGAGAGAGACTACGTTATTATATAAAAAAGTTTATCTATCTTCCCGCTTAGGCAGATAAAGCCTGGTTTTCACATAAAAGGCTAAGAGGAAAAGCGGCAGCACAAATGTATAATTCCCAGAACTGTCATTTTCATACTAATTTCTCAAAGCACAAGCATTGTTTTCGCATGGAACAAAGGTAGGTAGAGTGTGCTTGGCTACGGGATAATAATAATAATAATAATAATAATAATAATAATAATAATAATAATAATAATAATAATAATAATAATAATAATAATAATATTTTTTATTATATTATTATTCAGAAGATGAACCTTATTCATTCGAAACAATCCCACAGGTGCCATTAACTTGAAATTCAAGCTTCCAAAGAATGCGATGTTCATAATAATAGTAATAATAATAATAATAATAATAATAATAATAATAATAATAATAATAATAATAAAAATAATAATAATAATAATAATAATAATAATAATAATAATAATAATAATAATAAGGGAGTAGACTTTTTTTAAAGAGGTTCAGTTGAAAAGATTGTTAACATCATTTGAATTGATTTTATACAATGTCTTTTCAATTCTTCTCATTACTTTCTTTGATTCGGTGCTAATATTTGCTAAAAGTAGAAGACATCACACTTATAAGGGCGTGTTTTACATGAAATGTGAAGAGGACGTGGGCGTACTTTTCATCATATTAGAAAAAACCTCTGTTCTACGAGCTCGGAGAAAAGGAGTAGGCTAGTCATTTACTATTAAAAAAGATTTTGGCTGATTATAAAAAACAAGACGACACGTAGCGCAGGACTCTCTGAAGCGAGGCGACTTGGTATACCAGTACAGATGCCCATTCCGAGAATGCGTGGGCGCTTACGTGGGTATGACCATGAAAAGATTTTCCAAGGGGATCATCCGTCCACATTCAAGATGGCTGCCTATAGAATCATGCTAAAATGCTCATAAAATTAATATAAAAGGAAGTTTTATAATTCCCAGTATTGTCACTCGCTACCTTTCTCCTCCAAGAGGCTCTACACATTGGAAAAGAAAGGCCTAAACTTAATACCACCCACGAAACTTTCCTCTTCCCGACGGTGGTGCGCAGGATACCGCCCGCTGGCACTCTTGAGCTGAGCGAGTGGACCAATCAGGAGCTTCAATCTGTTTTGAGTGACAACCCCTCCCGTATGACTACCCTTCCTGTCTCCAACGCCCGAACACGGAGGCGGATGCTCCCACCAATTCGTATGATAGAAGGCTTTACCCAGGGGCGTCAGTCCCCTGACTGCCGACTGGGACCCTTTATATACCGACCAATGAGCCTTATTCGATCCAGAACCAACCAAACCGCTGAAAAACAGAGCTGACTGGACGGCTGAAACGTCGACGCTTGCGTGATTCGCAAAACTCTACGGAAACAACACGCCACGTTTCACTTACTCACGCGGCCAACTTTTGGCAAAAGTTAGCATTTAAAGTAGAATAATAATAAGAATTGAAAGGGCTTTGTATATAAAATCAGTTCAACTGATGCTGCTATTATTTTAAATAATAATAATAATAATAATAATAATAATAATAATAATAGTAATAATAATAATAATAATAATTTCATAAACTTAAACTAAATGCCTTGTGTGAAAGTTGATAGGAACTATAAATGAAAATACATTACATATCAATGAAAGAAAATATTCTTAAACAAAATAATCTTTAGAAGGTAAAAACATTCTGGCAAAAAAATGAATTTAACATGTGTCAATTAAATAACTGATGCACATAAGGAATGGTAAGGCTATCACAGCTAACAAGTCGAGTATTTTTTTGGTAACTCAAGATGTAACTGTACATAAACTAATAAAGAGCTATTTTATCTATCATTTTACTAGCACGAAACGCAAAATATCCCCGTTTCAAAATGCACCATCTATCTACCTATCAGTCTATCTATCTAAATATCTATCTCTCTATTCACCTATCTATCTATATCTCCATCAGAATTTTATTTATATTCCCAAGAGGAGAGAATATCCAATCAAACTCACATTCATCTTCTAAAAAGGCAATATGTTCTTTTTGATTCTGAATTGATCGATGGGGTCGTATATTCCCGCAATGGCCCAACTATTGGACCTGTCAAAGGAGAGAAATATTTGCTTGCAATAACAATGCTTTCACAAAAGGAAATGGACGATAAAGACAGCCAGTGGCCTGGACGAACCGAAAGCAACATTGGCAGGAATGAACGAATCAATTGGTTAAGTGTTGGTTAAGAAGAAACAAGGTCTTATCTATATATACGCATTCATATATATATATATATATATATATATATATATATATATATATATATATATATATATATATATATATATATATATATAAAGGCAAATGCCACGAAGGAGATGTGAAACAACAGAGTGGGTGCTAGGCCTTTCGACACACGGTCCTTTGCTAGCAGAATAGTAAAGGACCGTGTGTCGGAAGGCCTAGCAACCACTCCGTTGTTTCACTTTTCCTTCGCGTTATTTGCCTTTATTTTATACATCCATCACGTTCCATATCTTCGTGATTCAGTTGTACATCCATACATACATACATACATGCATACATACACACACATATATACAGATTATACATACACACACACACACACACACACATATATATATATATATATATATATATATATATATATATATATATATATATATATATATATATATATATATATATTTACACACACACTCACACACACACACACACACACACACACACACACACATATATATATATATATATATATATATATATATATATATATATATATATATATATATATATATATATGCATAAAGTGAACAAAGAACAAACCTATGAATACCCTTTCGCTGAAACGCTAAAGACTTACTGCCAGCTTGAGGTCTGCAAAAATGGAGATTAATCTCGAGAGGACAACATGACTGAGACGCGCGGATGAAATACCGTGACCCTAATCCCCCCCCCCCCCCCCTCTCTCTCTCTCTCTAAAAAACTATCTGTACGAAGATGAAATTACCTGATGTACTGAATTTTTCGCGAGGTCCCCATTCCGGAAACTAAACTAACTAGAGATATAAACAATTTCGTAGAGATGCTAAATCATTTAACATTCTGCTATCCAGGTATTTAGTTTATTAAGTGAGGAAAAACCTAACATCAGCTGTTATAGTTATTCATATTCGTTCATCCGCCAGTGCTGTTCACAGTTAACCAATATTAGAAGGAAATTTAAAATTTTATGCCTATTTTCCTAAAATCTTCTTCGTGATGATCTGTGAATAATTTTCCGTTTCACGCACCCAGTTTTTATTGTAGTTCTTTCATTCCTATATACTTTTCTAGTAATTTTCTCTGTTAATGTGGACTTATAAACTCCCAGAAATCGTAATTTTTAAGTCTCTGGTTTTGCAGCACGGTTGAATTGCTTCACTAGAGTTTATGGAAAGCCAAAATAAACGGAAATTAATTCACAGCGGGGGCGTGTTTTTCTTCCCCTAGATTAATATAGGTACACCGAGAATATAACAAATATAAATCAGTTCACAGAAAGGTATTCATTATTAGTTCGTAGAACAGTGGTTAATTAGTCAACGTTCAACAGATATGGAATGTAAAGACCTTTTCTATAACATTTCTAATTGTCGAATTTAAAATAAATTGCTAGAAGGACTCATCAACAATATGTATCTCGGTGCAAATCAGATTCTGCAATCATGCAACCACGAGAAACTCTGCTTGTAATCATGTATTCAGGAGGCAAAAGGTTTCTTTAAAACTGAATATCAGGGGAAGAACCTGTTGATGCTTGGGAGCACAAGGTGTGGTATTTTGAAGGAAATGTGAGTCCTTGACTATTGTATGTTGATAAATAACTGATTCCCAAATGACAGACAGCTTGCATAAATTCATAAAGCAAGTGCTACATGATACTGATAATTATTAATTTTTTTCAGACTACAGAGCCCTTTCTAGACTTCAGTTAAGGCTACCTTGACTGAAGTCTAGAAAGGGCTCTGTAGTCTGAAAAAAATTAATAATTATCAGTATCATGTAGCACTTGCTTCATGAATTTATGCAAGCTGTC
This sequence comes from Macrobrachium rosenbergii, assembly GCA_039081455.1. Lineage (NCBI taxonomy): Eukaryota > Metazoa > Arthropoda > Malacostraca > Decapoda > Palaemonidae > Macrobrachium > Macrobrachium rosenbergii. The sequence continues at coordinate 789,617 of JANJGK010000044.1, read as the reverse complement.
TGTCATTTGGGAATCAGTTATTTATCAACATATAGTAATCATGGTATTCATTCAGTCACGAAGGCCAGCAAATAATTGTGACGAGAGAAGTAGTTTATACATCTGTAATATGTTTTTTTGTAAACATGCTTTTAAATTCCTCGAAGGGTTAGTCTAGGACACAATAAACCTCATCGACTGGACACAAAGAGTCGTTCGCTTGAAAAGAAATGTGAATTCGATATTTGAGTTACAATGTCACACAAATTCAAAGGGAGTCATGTAATGAGTAAGTAAAGGCTGGCACAATTACGTTCGCATCGGGGTCAGAAAATCATTGTTTAGCTGCACACCGCTGGAGCTATTATGCAAAGGTCAAGAGGCAATATAGACATCCATTTCAATCTTTAATATTTAAGCAGCTCTAAGTCAGGTTAGTCACTGGATGATTAATCTCTGGACAATTCGCAATAGTATTTAAAACTTTAATTTGTAAAGATCAGTAGTAATAGAATATAGCAGAGACGAAAAAAAAGTCAGAAAATTCACTCTATTATCTACAACTATTCACTCCCACATAGTGATGAACTGTCATCTAGTAACCATCCTTCGGCGATACCTCCGGTCTCAGAATCATCATTCAGATTGCACATACATATGGGAGTAGTCCCGGGCCACTTCGCTAAAACATATGTTATTTTAAATCGGCATTGTTGATAATGCGGACATTCAAGGCATGGCATCCTTTACGTGATACAAATAGCGGTTCATCTTCACTCGGCGCACAAATAGGTACAAAGCTTCCGTCAATTGACCCAAGAACATTTAGGAACTGCTTTTGCATAAAAAGATTTTGCTTATTTTTCTGCAACAGTAGTCGGGGATTTTATAAACGATTTCGCATGCTTGCACAGACAGGGTGACACGGTATGAACACATCTTGTGGCTGGCATCTTTGATAGGCCATGCATGTCACCACTCACAGGCAAAAAGCTGCCAGTTAGATAGTATATTATTGCGGTCACCAGATGTAATGATACACTCATTGATTGAGATCGCCTTGTTGGTCGCAAAACATCATCCTTCAGTAAATCCTGTCTAATCTATACCGTAGGTGAATGTCGCCATCATCATATGAATCGAGAGGATTAGTTCTGTCTCTGAATATACGATGCACATTGTGTTGTTTAGAACGTTCCTTATTTTTCACAAAAACGTACAAATATTCAGAGCGACCACATTCAGAGTGCTCACGTAAAGGACCAGTTGACGACTGCTTAAAGGTTGGTCAGAGCAACACTTGACCATTAGTCGCTAGTGTGCGAAGAGTTACACCACCAAAATCTGAGCACTGGTTAACGACCATCTTTATCTAAGAACTGCTTAACACCGCTTCGAGTTACGCGCCCCAGAAATAATAGAATATATAAAAATTAAAAGGAATTATCAGAAACTTCTCTCTCTCTCTCTCTCTCTCTCTCTCTCTCTCTCTCTCTCTCTCTCTCTCTCTCTCTCTCTCTCTCTATATATATATATATATAATATATATATATATTTCTAAACATATGTATATACATATATATATGTATATATATACATATATTTATTTATTTATTTATTTATATATTTATATATTTACCTCCGTCTCACTCAGTGAAGTGGCATGCATTCCGCGCTGACAGCAGCAGATAATATCAGATGGGTAATATCTGCATGACTTTGATTCAAACTCAGACTTTCGAAGATTAAAAATTTGACAGCACGGCTGACCCCGTCACTCGCGAAAAGAATTAACGTCAGGTCAGTCCGAAATGCGATAAAAGAAGTTAGGTTTCGGCAAATGGACGAAAGAGTTTGAGCGAAGCATTGCGGAATACCATTTCTTTTTAGGCTTATAATTTCATACATACAGGCGTACAGACGCGGGCACAGGATTATTTTCACAAATTTGGACTAATGATATTTTTTTAGTACCCTACAAAATAGATCGTTTACAAGTATTTTACAAATAAGGCGGGATTTGGTTCACTAATGTAATGATTGTTTGTAAGTGATGTACAGAAGTAATTGTAAGCTATTGTAAATGATTATTGC
>JANJGK010000044.1:782544-785044 GCA_039081455.1 Macrobrachium rosenbergii | reverse complement strand
TATATATATATATATATATATATATATATATATATATGTATATATAATACCGACTTAATAGAATATATAGGCAATAATGGACCTGGTCAATGCCCAGATACCAGGAATACAGGCACGCATTATGACCAGCGTCTAAGCTCATTGTCCGCCCAAGTGAGATCTGGAGGAACAAGGAAGTGGTTGCTGATGTTCAAGTATTTCGACCTATCTCCCCCCCAACCCGACAACCCCACCCCAAAACACCAACCCCTCCAACCCCTAACCCCTCTCCCATCTAGCGTTAACCAGCACTAACCATATTGTTGAGGAATAATATTAAAAGGGTTAGTGATTAGTAATTTTTATCAAATTTGTCTATGCTGGTTTGAAATTCAGTTTAATTGTTTTAAAATATGTCTAATTTTATCTAATCTCTCTCTCTCTCTCTCTCTCTCTCTCTCTCTCTCTCTCTCCTCTCTCTCTCTCTCTCTCTCATATTTCACTTTCCCCTTATTTGATCATATAAAACCAACAACACGATAAATTTTACAAAACGTTCTGGATAAAGACAAAGAAGGAATAAACGAAATTACAAAGAGAAAACAAAGACATTCGCCACAAACGAAAAATAATAGCCATTCAGACTCTTTCCTAAAAAAAAAAGCAAAAGAAAATAATGTGAAATGAAACACACATGAGGAATTTGGAGAGTGGTTAAATTTATGAAAACAAGGCCTCATTATCATATAGATTACGGAGAAGTCTACAGACGGTTTTGGCAAAATTGTAGTAACACGGGAAACGAATGGACCGTGTTATTACAAGGATTATGCACCTAATTGCCAGTGGTGAGACGGACAGACGGACAGTTGGGAGCATTCTCCTTCATTTGAAGCATAATGAGCGTGGAATATCCCTCTAAATTCTCTCACGGACATCTTTCCCGTTCGCTTTCATAGGGTAAGTTTGTTTAGGCTTAAAAGCAAGGCTAAAAATGGAAGTGTTTCACGCGCAAAAACACACACACCTACACAAATACACGCGCACAACCATACACACGCGCGCGCGCACACACATATAGGGAGAGACAGAAACTATGTTTATTATCTGATAAAATCTTTAATTTTATCTAACCAAAAAGGGACAAAAGGCTTACCAACCTCAAAATACCTCTCTCTCTCTCTCTCTCTCTCTCTCTCTCTCTCTCACTCTCTCTCTCTCTCTCTCTCTCTCTCTCTCTCTCTCTCTCTCTCTCTCTCTCTCTCCTCCCTGAAGCATCCTGACTGAGATGAAAAAATGTGGAAAAAATTCGAGAGAAAGTCTTTGATATACTTTCGTCATTACGACCCGATAAATTGTAATGCCAGATGGAGAGAGAGAGAGAGAGAGAGAGAGAGAGAGAGAGAGAGAGAGAGAGTTTCTTAAAAGCATATATAACGGCGTTATAACTGCTACAGGTAAGAAAGAACATTGCTTTTGAAGTAATTAAATTTTTCTATATCAGAACATCTATCCTGTCTTCATAAAACTTACATCACACACGTTCTTCTTCTTCTTCTTCTTCTTCTTCTTCTCTTCTTCTTCTTCTTCTTCTTCTTCTTCTTCTTCTTCTTCTTCTCCTCATTATTATTATTATTATTATTATTATTATTATTATTATTATTATTATTATTATTATTATTATTTATTTTAAGAGAGAATCCCCCTATTCATATGAAAAAACCTACAAGGCCATTGATTCGAAATTCAAGCTTCCAGTGAATATGGTGTTCATTTGAAAGGAGTTACAGAAGTTAATAGGAACCGCAGAGAATATCCGTCTGACCCCAGATTTTGCGAGAGCTATTCTGGAAATATAGTTTATAGAGTTCTTCGTATCCAAGTAAGCAAAAGCTCAATCACAGTGCTTTATATATAATAGGATTACGATATCCTCGACAAATGTCTTTACTCTTTCATATTTTCCTGATGGTATGTTGACATTCAATGACTATGTCATCAATTTAACGCATCTGGAGATTACATTTAATTCTCTTACCGTTCTTTATGTGTGAGTCTCTCTCTCTCTCTCTCTCTCTCTCTCTCACTCTCTCTCTCTCTCTCTCTCTCTCTCTCTCTCTCTCTCTCTCAGGTAAAAGGAAAATTAATATTTTTCTATTGTTTCAAATGTGAAGTCTAAATTACCACGCATCAGAAAAAAAACTGACCATACATTAATCAAAATTCTATTCGTAAAAATGATAAAACAACTGTGGAATAAACAAATTTCAAGATGAAAATAGTTTTGAAATCGAATTAAAAATATACGTATCATACCTGAAGGTTTAACTGCGATAACGTAATTGAAAGCACTTTTTAAACATTTATTTATTGCAAGAACAGTTGTCTTCTCAGCTGTGGCAGTTATAACGCCTTCATATTTCTACGAAATTTCATTGCATCTCTCTCTCTCTCTCTCTCTCTCTCTCTCTCTCTCTCTCTCTCTCTCTCTCTCTCTCTCTCTCTCTCTGGCGTTACAGCA
>JANJGK010000044.1:740854-774944 GCA_039081455.1 Macrobrachium rosenbergii | reverse complement strand
AGGGCATTGTGGTTCATGCAATTGCACATACATTTGCACATACTTAAGTCAGATTGCAGAACTGAGACAACACTTTAATGTAATCCAGATAATGAGAGTTACGAAAGAAACGCCAGTTTCCAGCCAAAAAAAAAAAAAAGAAAAATCTTGAGTTCAGATTTAGGAGCTTATGTGCACCAGAGAGCCGGTTTCCTGCTAGTGTAAAGGAAAGTTGTTTGTAGCGAATCATTCCTGGCTTATTCAAGCGTCAGATGAATAAAATCATTGGTGGGACAACACTTCCTAAATGTTAAATCAGACTGGACACCTGGCAAACGTACTAGGAATCTCAGAGGATAGAAGACAGAAGTCATTGTCTTACGCGTTGAGTGGCCCGGAAGTGCCCCAGTTCTTGGCTTGTCAGCCTAAATTTCATAAAAGCAATCAATCATGCCTTTTTTTTTTTCTCCTACCCACAAAATCTGACTCGATTTCTCTTTAAATTTATGCAGTTTTTCGGGGGGGAGAATGCAATAGCATTTTCATAAATTTCCTTACAAATTCCGCGGGGACGAGGAACGTATATCAATCACTTTCATCCCTCACCTTTAAAAATCCGCGTGAGGAATCCGCACGGAGGAAATAAGCACAGAAGATCGTTTGGGGAAACAACGAAACCCTTCCTCTTCTTGTGCCTATCGCTCCCTCATTCACACGAAGGAAAAGGACCATTGTCCCTTACTATCGTCACTGTAATCCCGAATTCCCCTTCTGTGTATGAAAGAACCTTCCCAAAACTCCACTCGGTGGCCACGTCATCATATCGCTCAAAGGGACTCTGGCCCTTACGGATGATTGGGGAGATATGGCGTTCTGGAACGTCCTCGCCCACAAATTTCGATCGCGCCGTAAGTTCCTCGTGAGTGAAGACGTATGATTGGTTATCCGCTCGCCCAATGGGAGGCGGGAGAGCTCATACGGATCACCAGCACATTCCTCGCTTATTAAATCTTGCGGCGAAGCTCAATATTGCGGTTAAAGGGGGGCCAGTGGGAATGATAAACCTTCTTTGTAAGTGGGGGAAGGGGAATGGAAACCAGAGATTCCTTTAAGCAAAAATTGATTCAGAACATTTCAGGAGATTACGAGTTTGTTTTATTAATTGGTCTTCAGTTTCGGTGCGGTGCAATATTGCTTAAAAAACAGTCATCTGTTTAAATAAAAAATAATTTTTATAACTTGATACTGAATTTATTTCTGAAGATGAATTTACGTCGGCAGAATATTGTTCCAGGAAATCAATAGAAAGACTTAAATTTCAGGTATTATATAGGGAAAAAAAGAAAGAAATAAATTGAATATCGGTGGTCAACTTCTAAGAAAACCCGAGGATGATGGCTGGAATAAAATTGAAGCCTTTTTATTCATGATGCCATAAAGAATTTATAAACGACTTTTGCTCTTTTAATAATTATTTGTAATGTGGTATTTTCAATATATATATATATATATATATATATAATTATGTATGTGTGTGTGTGTGCGTGGGTATAACACACTTTGTCTTCTTTGTATGCAAGCACTAACTACACGAGCAGGAACGTTACTGACGAGGGCTGTCATTCCAGAACTGACAGCAACGGGCAAAACATGAAAACACTTTCCAACCTTTGTAACAAAAATATGTCTAAAGAAAAAGTTCGATGCTGAAAAAGAAAGAACACCATTACTTCAATACTATTACAATACTTAAGCAAGAATATTTGGAAAATACTTAAACAAGAATAAGTGAAAAGTACTAATACAAGAATATGTGAAAGGTACCTAGACAAGAATATGTGACAAACACATATAAAAATATGAGAACAGTACTTTCACAAGAATATGGAAAAAGTACTTACACAAGAATATGTGAAAAATACTTATACAAGAATATTTGAAACACACTTAAATTAGAATATGTGAAAAGTACTTACACAAGAATATGTGAAAAATACTTATACAAGAACATGTAAAAGGTACTTATACAAGAATATGTGAAAGTACTTGCATAAGAATATTTGGAAAATACTCATACAAGAATATGTGATACAAGAATATCCGGAAAATGCTTATACAAAACTATCTGAAAAATACTTATATATGAATATGTGAAAAATATTTATACAAGAATATGTGACAAGTACTTATACAAGAATTATAAAAAATACTTATACTAGAATATGTGAAAAGTACTTATACAAGGATATGTGAAAAATATTTATAAAAGAGCATGTGATAAGTACTTATACAAGAATATGTGAAAAAAAAACTGGAAAGTACGTCCCACCTCTTGAGGAAATACTGGCTTTAAGAAATCCCTAGATTAATGTTGGTATAATATGATTGTAATTCTCGGAAGAAGAATCTTCTCCTTATTAAGAAATACACCTTCGACTCATCACAATCATTGTTCCACTGTTTCGTCTTTCCAAAAACTTGTCATTCAATTTGCTTTTTAGTTTTCTGTAAAAGAAAACTATTGTGCCGGCTTTGTCTGTCCATTCCGCACTTTTTTATGTCCGCACTTTTTCTGTTCGCACTTTTTCCTCTCCTCAGATCTTAAAAACTACTGAGGTTAGAGGGCTGCAAATTGGCACGTTGGTCATCCACCCTCCAATAATCGAACGCACCAAATTGCAGCCTCTAGCCTCATTAGTTTTTATTTTATTTGAGGTTAAAGTTAGCCATAATCGTGCACTTGGCAACGATATAGGCCAGGCCACGATCGGGCCGTGGTTAAAGTTTCATGGGCCAAGTCTCATACAGCATTATACCGAGACCAACGAAAGACAGATTTATTTTCGGTGACCCTGATTATATGCTCAACAGAAAACTCGATTGCGCCCAAGAAACTTCGGCGCATTTTTTTACTTGTTATTCGTATTAATCTACTTTCTCGTTTGTGTCATTATATCATTTGTGGTATAACGTTGTTTTATACAACTGCTGATATTCATCTTTTATTGTGGTTGGATAATGGCATCATTTCGTTTTCAAAAGAAAAACTAAGAAAGAAGTTCAAAATGGAACAGAGATAACCTTCTTGGAATGCAAATACTTTCCCCCTTCTGAATAATTCATTTTTCTTAAACTGGAAAAAGGAATGCACTATTATCGCCACAGAATTATCATTAGTTATCTCCTGGACACCTGAAGAATTATGTATATATATATATATATATATATATATTATACACACACACACACACACAACCACCTACCTCTTCATCAGTAATATTCCCCAGACCAAATTATCCAATCAATAGTTTATATGGATGAAACAACTCCTATAATACCTCTATTTCACCCACCTCTCTCCCACCCGCTTTCTCTCAAGGCTTGGCCTCATCTACCTGCGATATTCATCACAGCACATCAGCAATATACCCCTTTTTTCATCCAGTGTGTAATTTTGTTACCTCTATATACAGGAAGAGCCTTTTCTCTGTGGCCACATCGATTTGAAATGCGTGTCTATGTGTGGCTTTCACTCCCATACAAAGAAAATTGAGTTTCAGCACCGGGTTGGCTCTCCGTGAAGGCCAGCTGATTTGATTGGAGCCAGCTTCCAAAAGAGTCAAAACAAACTTTTCACAGGAAAAAAAAAAAAATGTCTGGTTGGTACAGAACTTACTCTGCTCTCTGTACCTAAAAATATATTCTTTTGTTTACGGGAATGTAACTTTGCCTGAAGTATAGTTGGCTGCTCGATGTTGGATGTGAATCAAAGGAAGCTTTTCCCAGAAAAAATGTGCCTGGTTCATAGAGAACTTACTCTCCTCTCAGTACACAAAAAAGATGTTTTGTTTGGGAAGATATAACTTTGAATGAAGTATGGTTGGCCATTCATTCATCATACAAGGTGGGAAGAAAGTAACCTCACACTTAAAGTTGTTAATAACTTTATTAAGTAATGATTCACAGTGATTCACTGTAGGGAAACAAGTTTTGATGTGGAGAGTGGAATGTAAGAACTTGTCTGCAGTACTGAAATTCCACATAAGTACCGTCATTTTTCACCAATTTTTATAATAATAACAAACGGCCACTCCCAACCATTTACCTAAGCTAAGTCTATCCTAGGCAAATATGAAGGCCTGTATTTAGTGCGAAACATGTATATACATACATACATACATACATACATACATACATACATACATACATACATACATATACATTTGTATATGTATAGATGAACATATATATACAAATTTTGTGTGCATATATTTTATGATCCCCTTCCATATATCTTCACCCCTTTGCAGGAGAAGGCTAAATAGACCTAGAGCCTTCCAATGATCTGGGAAATGGATGAGGTCGCTAGATTCATCCTCTTTCCTTCGAATCCACTTGACTCCGCTACAGTTTAAATCTACATCAAACGAAGCGCGCCTTTATCGACATCGAAAAGAAACGAAGACTCGGAATTCATTTCTGCTTGAGATCAACAGTGTATTCCTGTTGATTTAGGAACTTACGAGAGATTATATGCTTTCGGCTGCGAAAACAGAGGGATCCCAAATGCAACTGATGCATTTTGCTCTCGCGAGCAAATCGGAGAGTGCTTGGGAGTGTTTGCGGAATCGGACAGGCAGCGTAAAGAAGAGAGCTCTTGGAAACCTTTCAAAATATCTGCGGTTTTTGGGCGGAGGCTTAACTTGCTTTTCGAAAGCGTTCGAGGTTTCTATTTTCGAAGGGGAGAAGGAAGAAGGTTATAGTGTTGCAAGCGGTAATAATAATAATAATAATAATAATAATAATAATAATAATAATAATAATAATAATAATAATAATAATAATAATCACTCTGACTGAGAAGGAGAATCGAACAAGTTCTGGAAATCTCTCGTGCTATATATATATATATATATATATATATTTGTATATATATATATATATGTATATATGTATATTTGTAATATATATTTACACTTACACCGTTGAGAATTTCTTCACTATTTTAGGGACTTCTTGTTCTCGACCATCTCGTTCTCGAACATCTCGTTCTCGAATTTCCCGTCCTCGAACTTCCCGTCCTCGAACTTCTCGTCCTCGAACTTCTCGTCCTCGACCTTCTCGTTCCCGAACATCTCGACATTATTGTCCACCACCTTCCAGTTCTCAAACTCCCTGTTTCGACCATCTCGTCCCCGAACTTCTCGTTCTCGACCGAGATATCCTCTTCCTCCTTCCCCTCCTAGGAAGGCAACAGCATCCATTGCAAAGTCTGCCCCGGCGGTACGTGTGAAAATCCTCTTACGTTTATTGGGAATTCCGGCGATGCAGGAAATAGGAAAGATGATAAATAACCGCTCAGAAAAAAAAGTGGGGATTTTTATTCATGTGGCATCTGCATTACTTCCTTGGATGTATTCGTGAGTTTTATGTGTAGTCATTTATTTGTTCTTACAATTACAAATAAATGAGAATCAGAATTCCTTTTGAAGTTTATATATATATATATATATATATATATATAGTTTTTATTTGTTTATCTTTTATGATTTCATTGTAGCCTTAATTGTCACTTTTTTAGAAGGTTGTTAAATGAGTTGCCTTTGGTTTTTTCCACTTAATAATAATAATAATAATAATAATAATAATAATAATAATAATAATAATGATAATAATAATAATAATAATAATAATAATAATAATAATAATAATAATAATAATATTTCCCTTAGTATGTGTGTGCATATTGATGTGAATGTATGTGTACGTGAAAAAGAGAGAGAGAGAGAGAGAGAGAGAGAGAGAGGGAGGAAATAACCATAAACTTCACTTCGATTTGCACGTAGCGAACGCTCCCTGTAAACAAAAAAAAAGCAAATGTAATTATCATGAAAGTTGGAAGTGTTTGATGAACCCGGGGGGGAATACTATCGATTACTCTCCCATGATAGCCATCATCACTTCAACCCAGCGATTTTGTGGCAGTTTTACCCTTCTTCCTCCCTTCCCCTCTCCCTCCCCCTTCCTCTAACCACTTCATTTATCTTGAAAAGAAACCTACTTCCCCATTCCAGGATATGAACGACGCAAGTGACGCCCACTCCGTCCCGTGTTGCAGGGTAATAATTTTGAGAATTCTCGAATCTCTTCTGGATAGAGATATATACATGCATTTCTCCGGACAGATTTTCCCTTCTCTCTCTCTCTCTCTCTCTCTCTCTCTCCCCCCTAAGATCCGTCTTTTATGGGATTCTCTCTTCTCGAGGGAGAATAAAAGAATGCGTCCAGAATTGCATTTATTTTCCAGAATCCTTACACCACGTTTCTTCCTTGGAATGTGTGTCGTTCGAAGGAACATCTTTCATAGATTTTGATTTATTCGTCCTGGATTTCTCTCTCTCTCTCTCTCTCTCTCTCTCTCTCCACTGGTTTTTATAAGTTTCATAACTCGAATATGATACATATTCTTGCTAAGACCATACCTCAGTGTGAATGAGAGTGTTTAGCGAAATTTCATGAGGAAAATGTTCGTGCAAAATCGACACCTTCGTGTCGTCGAGTCTCTGTTGAGTTGTTGCTGTAACTTGCATCACTGACGGAACAGAATACGAGAGAGTCAGCTTCATTTCCGGAATAAATACGGATATTATACCGCCGCTCGTTGCTCACCAGCGTTCAAATTCAAGTTTTATTTCTCTCTCCAACATATCCACACTTTTGGACAACGTTTCTCCGGGGAAAGAGAAAAAACTAACTCTCTCTCTCTCTCTCTCTCTCTCTCTCTCTGACTGGCTGTCTGTCTGTCACTCTCTCTCTCTCTCATGAAGCATTCTATCTCGAAATTCAAGAATTCTCACTCTCTCTCTCTCTCTCATGAAGCATTCTATCTCGAAATTCAAGAATCTCACTCTCTCTCTCTCTCATGAAGCATTCTATCTCGAAATTCGAGAATCTCTCTCTCTCTCTCTCTCTCTCTCTCTCTTGTGAAACATTGTATCTTTTCAATCAAGAATATCATTCTGTCAAAGTGAACATCATTAAATGAAACAGGCTAAATATTTCAGCATCTTCGCCAGTTATGCATAAAATGCCGCATTTTCCTCCTTGTATTACACAGTTATTGATGCAACTTTACTTATAAATTAGAAGACAAACTTTTACTTCCTATTTACCAAAAAAAAAAAAAAAACATTCCAATTCCAGCCTCCTTCACCGAAGAATAATTCCTCCTCCTGCATCCTTCACGGAGTCCTCCGCGCCCTCCGCGACCCTCTGCCAAATAGTTTTAAATCCTTCGACCCTTCTCCGTGCCAAGGACTCCTCCGCTGACGCCTGAAACTTCCTCCAACATCCTCGGGAGATGAAATAGAAATACCAAAGGGATCAAGGGCGGTTCAGGCATGAATCTAAATGGGGAATCTATAATGGATCATATTAGCATAAATACACTGTCCTGCTAGGGGTCTCTCTCAGACCGGGTTGAGGCTGGAGAAATTGGTTGCTTATTCGCCTCTAAAATGTTTTTTTTTTTTGTCTTTTGGTTTGTCTGTGTGTTTCCTTAGCTTCTACGGGATGTGGGACTTGTTTGTTTATAAGTTTTGATGTCTCAAGACTCCAGCAATTCACTGTTTCTTCGTTATGAAAGAGAATATGTGATAAATGGAAATAGCCCATTCTGAATACATCCTTTGATTTTAATAACAATATGGTTGTTACTTGAAGGCCTTATCACTCCTCATGCTTTGTTAGCTGCCAACCTTTGCAATGTTGTTCAAAGATTAAATTGACCGTTTGGTATGTCTTAAATTATTTCTATGTGATTTGTACTTATTTTTATGTCTATTTTTATTTTTTATTTTCTTTGTATATACTCTTTTTGTCTTTCGTGTCCGTATTCTTGTTTGTGCTTCTAACATGAAGAGGAGCCTAGTATGGCTCGAAACTCTTGTTATTTCAAGAACAAAGGATGTCTTTAGAATGGGCTTATTATTTGTAACTGCTTATACCTACAGAGTGTATTTCAGTCATACGTAATATTATATCCTGTATGAGTAGTGAGTCTATTCAGTTTCCTTGTCATCTTCGATAGCTAGTGATGTGAAATTTCCATATGTTCAGCAACGCTTAAGTTACTGGTAGCCATTGGAGATATAATCCCATTCTCAGAGGTTCATTGAAACTTCTTACTTGTGGATATGAGTGAGTTTGAACTTCATGCATAGGACCTCCTCGTTAGTTCAAGTTCATGATATCGATAAATGAAAGGTGAATGAAAATATGTAGTGAATCAGACAAATGTGAAAAACAGCACCAGTGAACCTTGGATGAGAGAGGGACTCTCTCTCTCTCTCTCTCTCTCTCTCATTACTTTTTTTGTCACTACGTAATTAGCCATTTCATCACACCGTCTCTCTGTAGCTATCTACCCTTCAACCCCTCGCGTCTCTCTCTCTCTCTCTCTCTCTCTCGTCCCCTTCCCTTGGAGATTTAGGGGCATTCCATGGAAACTCTTAATCACACCGAAATGGAATAGGGAGGGGTCTCGAGTTGTTAGCTCTCGATGGCTGCCGGCTGAAGAATTCTGACTATTCCTAGTATCTACGCGGCTGATTTAATCTGTAAAAGTGGATTATGTATGAATTTATGTATCACAAAATAGCCACACAACTTCACTGCGTGTGTGTATATTCATATTAATCGTATTAGGGTTCAATAAGACGGGATGGTTTAGATTCCGGATTCTTTGATTTGCAAAGTTCAAGCTTTCGAAGCCGTACAGTCTTCCCCGTCAGGTGACAAAGCACTGAGGAGATAGCGGCTACACTTGGGTATATATATACGTGCTCCGCCCAACATGTATGTATGTATGTATGTATGTATGTATGTTCAATAGCAAAATAAGCCATTTACGCCTCGAAAATTTACTTTTGAATATCAATACTTTAGTCCTACAAATCCCAACGAAATACACAATCTCTAAATCTTCTGAAATTCTGGATTTCCTGAAACTCATACATATGTATTATTTGCTGGAAGCCTTGAATCCCAAAAGGGGAAATGAATAAAAATTCGATTTCCCGAGTAGGAAAAGGTCATCGGTAATCCATTAATCCGCCAAGAAGGATTAGATTATGTTATCAGCTTAGCGGGTATAAGTCAAACTCATCTATTTTATCTTTTAGTTTCCTGTAAAAGATAACTATTGTGCCGTCTTTGTTTGTCCGTCCGCACCTTTCTGTCCGCAATTTACTGTCCGCCCTCAAATCTTAAAAATCTACTGAGGCTAGAGTGCTGCAAATTGGTATGCTGATCATCCACCCTCCAATCATCAAGCATACCAAATTGCAGCCCTCTAGACTTAGTAGTTTTTATTTTATTTATGTTTAAAGTTAGCCATAATCGTGCTTCTGGCAACGATATAGGATAGGTCACCACCGTGTCGTGGTTAAAGTTTCATGAGCCGCGGCTCATACAGCTTTATAGCGAGACCACGAAAGATAGATCTATTTTCGGTGGCCTTGATCATACGCTGTAGCGGCTGTACAGAAAACTCGATTGCGCCGAAGAACTTCGGCTCATTTTTTATTTAATTAAACCTTACTTAGTTATGGTGGGGGATTTCTTTTCTTGTCAATGCATGCATTGAAAGGCTGCTTAAATCATCTTTTAGAATAAAAGAAAGCAAAGAATTAAGCTTCAGACAACATTTTATGTAGAAATATACTAGATTTTATAATAATAATAATAATAATAATAATAATAATAATAATAATAATAATAATAATAATAATAATAATAATAATAATAATAATAATAATATACACATAAATACACTGAAAAATCTTTCGTCACGAACAGAGCAAAGAAACATAAAAGCAATCAAAAGGACACATAAAAGCCTCTTATATTGTTTGTAGGTGAAGCATTGTAAAATAAACTGAAAAACGGAGGTTAGATACGAATTCCAAAAGAACTAAACGAAAGTAATAACCATTACTCAAGGATGTTTCACAGTCCAATATATTTTGTATGGGGGCAGCAAAGCAAAAATGAAACTGAAAAAAAAGCAGGAAGGTTATATGAATTTTTAAGAATAGATAAGAAATAAGGTCATTGCTACTCAAGGAAATAAAAAAAATAGACATAAACAGTTATTTTTACAAGACAAAAACTACAGTGACAGCAATTAAAAAAAAAAATAATTACAACACCATCACGAACAATCAGCAGGAGGTAAATCACAAAAAAAGGATAAAAGTCTAAATCCAACAAAATAAAAGTAAAGCTGCCTGTGCCAGTAACTGGCCTATAAAACATCGCCTCTCCCTGAGGCCCCGGGATCGTCAGATTAATGATGAATTGCCTAACTTCGATCGTTTTAATTCCATTCTTTCTCCGCTCCTCAATCGGCGGATTCTCTTGCCTCGCAGATGGCTCCACGAAGTTCACGATTCTCTCTCTCTCTCTCTCTCTCTCTCTCTCTCTTGGTCGTTTTAATTCCATTCTTTCTCCGTTCCTCAATCGTCGGATTCTCTTGCCCCGCAGATGGCTCCACGAAGTTCATGAGGTGTGATTCTCTCTCTCTCTCTCTCTCTCTCTCTCTCTCTCTCCTCCTCCTCCTCTTCTTTCTAATAACAAGAACGTGTGCCTTGGTTATAATCAGAGAAACTTTACAAGGACATAAAAGAGTATAAACAAGCACACACGAACACGTAACCGGTTCCTCCTCCTCCTCCTCGTGATTATCAACGCCCCGGATCGTGAGGTAAGTTTGCTCATCGGGAGTTCAGTGTCTGATGTTTACGAGCATAGTTCCCACATGGTATGAGCAAGAGCTCTTATGTATGTCTTCATCTTATTAAAGCCTCGGCGTTCATTTTACGTTCTTGTGTTGGTAACTAGATCAGACAGATCATTTTAACACGAGATAAATTTTATTATCATGAAGTTAAATGCAATGCTATCTATATTTTCTATAACTTAGATCTGTCAATTTGCTGAACAAATGTAAGATCCCACCCGTACACTTTTCTCCTCAGTTATTTAGAGGGTGGTAATTGTTGCATCTGGGAATTACTCATTCTTTCATTTACCGCAAACCTGAAATATAATTCCGTCACATCTTAGTTCGTCTGTTGTTTGCCATTCTGTAAAACACCCTAAAACAACAACATCAATAATAACAAAGAACAATGACGGTAGCAAGGAAAAGAGGCCCTATAGAGAATCAACGTAAATTTCATTTTGCTCAAAGCTTTTGGTCTTATTAAGAGTAAGACAACATTATCTCGAACGGGTTCTGTCACTAGCCATTTTTCTTCCTGGTACATTCGTTTAGTAAACTTCTAAACATCTAGACATCTCTAGACATCTCTGCGCTCCAAAGCTTCATTTATCTCGAACGGGTTCTGTCATTAGCCATTTTCCCTCCCCGTACATCGACCTAGGTCTTCTTGACTCATGAAGTGCGTGACACGCCCTCAGCTAGACGAACTCCGGTAATGACCTCAGCTGAAGTCTCGAGTTGCAAGATACGGAACATGAACCGCTGCGTCTCTGTTTATTTTTCCTTCCTCGAGGTAATCAGACAGCCTTTTCCTCATCTCGTTGTTAGGTTACGGCTTCATTCCTTGAGTTAGTCGCTTTGAAAGTTGGGTCTAGTTACACAAAGGGTTGATACGGCTTATAAATAGTTTAGTTAACTTAGAGAATACTTACAAGTATCGTTTGCGAGAATTTTCTTAGAAAAGGTAATACGTAATTCTACTTAGAATTAAATGACACTGCATCTAATCTCTCTCTCTCTCTCTCTCTCTCTCTCTGTATGGCATTTAATGCAAAGTTATCGAGTTAGGGACCAAAATAATAAACGCAACCGTTAAGATTGGGGAAATTCCAACGACTTTTTTGGATAACCACTACAGATCCCGGATTTTTGTTAGTGGCCTAGAGATATAAAAGAGAGTTTATACAGCATCCAGTTCTAAAAAGCAACCAACATTTAGTGAAATTATTTTTTCCCTCAATGTTTTAGGAAATATTCTTTTTACCACTCAATGAAAACGAAATCACCCATTGCTTGGATGTAAAGAGAGAGAGAGAGAGAGAGAAAGAGAGAGAGAGAGAGAGAGAGAGAGAGAGAGAGAAGCTCAATAAATGAACAAAAGGTATGGCAAACACATACGCAATGTGTTATATTAAGTGTTCGTATATTCTAGCTGGACAAGCCTACACAAGCATTCCAAAAGTAATTGCTTGCCATGAATCTGACCGAGCCTTCTAATATAATTACTGGTGTTTTGATAAGTAGTTCGCTTAAATGCTCACGAAATACGTGACTGCATTCGTATGAAGATGGTTCTCGCATTGCAGAGAGAAACATTACGACCTGCGTGGGTGCTACAAAGACGTAAATCCCATTTGCAGTTAGGACATTTTTCGTCCGTCTGTGCAGTGTATCAGATTGCATTAATGCATGCAATTTACTTAGTTCTGAATGAAATCTGCATATGATAAAGCGAGGCTGTTAGAGTATTTGCTCATTCTGTTGTAGAAAGAATCAGTCGTTATGAATTATGAAATTCTTGTGAGATACGTCAGTTGGGTAATACTAAGTTTTTGTTATGTTGCGTTACACCCTGTAACTATACACTGTTATAATGTTTTCTTTTCATTATATTGTTTGTTTAAAAAGAAAAACAAATCTTTAATACCAACATTTTTAATAGATTCTGCAAAGGACTATAAAGATTTAAAAGACTTCTTCAGTTACAAAACGGTAAATTTGTAACCTTGATACTTTCTAAATTATTCTTCAGGCTGAGCAGGTTAAGAGTTTCTCTTAACTTACTTAAATATAATTATTATGATGCATTAGTAATTATTTTCAATTAAGAAAGTAAACAAACGAATGAATAGTGGTAAAATGTGAAATATGATATTCAGTGCGACCTGTGAATGAATTCTACAAAGCGTTTTAGTTTTAACTAAATATCGAAATAAGCTCTTCTCTTGCAATTCTTTGCTGAGAGATATTCCGGAAAATTTCGGGATAAATGGTAGCTATTTTTTTTTACATGATTCATCGATACGGATAAAAATATGTACATGTAACTATAACTATATCAGTATATTTCTCTGATTGAAATAGAAATGTCAATATGAAATGTTATTTTCCGCGCTAGATATTACTGAACGTTTCGAACACAAGAGCATTGTGGGATTTTTCGTACATAGGTTTTTTTTATATATAATATGAGGTTTTTATTTAATTTTTTTTTATAATTAAACGTGAGGTTTTTATCTAAACATTGTTTTTATATTTAAACAGGACGGTTTTTTATTTAAACATAATGTATTTTATTTAAACATTAGGTTTTTTTTATGTCTAAACATGAGTATTTTTTTATTTAAACATTAGGTTTATTTATATTTAAACATGAAGGTTTTTATTTCAACATAAGGTTTTTACTTAAACATTAGCTTTTTTTGTCTAAACATGAGGTTTTTTATTTAAATATTAGGTTTTACATTTTAAAATTATTTTTTTGTCGAAACATGAGGTTTTTTATTTAAACATTGTTTTCATATTTAAGCATAAGGGTTTTTTATTTAAACAATGTATTTTTTAAAACATTAGGTTTTTATGTCTAAACATGAGTTTTTTTTGCTTAAACATTAGGTTTTTTAAACATGAGTTTTTTTATGACTAAACATGAGTTTTTTGCTCAAACATTAGGTTTTTTTTTTATTAAACATGAGTTTTTTTTATGACTAAAAATTATTTTCTTTATTAAAAATTAGGTTCTTTGTTTAAACATGAGGGTTTTTCATTTAAACATAATGTATTTTATTTAAACATTAGGTTTTGTTGTCTAAAAATGAATTTTTTTTATTAAAACATTATTTTTTTATTTAAACATAGGGTTTTTTATATTTAAACGCAAGGTTTAGTATTCAAGTATAAGGTTCTTTAAATAAACACGAGGTTGTATATTCAAACATGATCACCGAATATTATGAAAAATTCATCATATTTTCGATACACTTCCACATCTTTGAAGAGACTGATTATTCCAGCTTAGAAAGCAATTAGCATTCGACACTGCTCGCTAAGTTCAACCAAAATCTGTCACATGAATTGTATATATTCAGCCCAGATCAGCAACCATAATTTTCGTCAAAGGAAGTCCAGTCTTCTTCACTAATATAAAACCTATCCACTCTTTTCTTCTCTTGTTTAAATCTTCCCTACTTACGATGCTTCCAGATCTATGAGCAGGGGATAAATACGATTTAGAAATTTAATTTACCAGTCTTCTTGATGTGACCAGTCGTCCTTCCATCGTTCAGGAAATGACTTCGGAAATTATATATTCTTGAAGAGAAAGGATACTGAACATTTTGTATAGCTCTGGAAATATTCATACCCGCACGTATATAACTGCACACACACACACACGCACACACACATATACATATAAGAGAGAGAGATATGTATATTTATATATGAGCAATTTTGTCATCGCCAAAGAATCAGGATGGAACAAAGCCAAGGGGGAGAATACCAATAGTGATTCACAACCTATTTCATCATTCTCCAGCACAGCGGTTCTGCCAATGAAAGAGGAACAGATTCCCTAAAAAATAAAAGAAGATAGTAAGGAATTCATATCCACTTTTTTCTTTTATTTTGATTTTTTTTGTGCTTTCCTCTTGTCAATCATTTTTTTCTAAGAATGGGGGGGGGGGGTCTTCTTGCGAATGCAGTCGTATGGAAATATCTTCGTGGGGTCCCCAGGGAGTGACTGAAGGTGGGAGGACGTGGGGGCGGGGGTAAGAGAGAGGTGGGGGGTGGGTGTGAATAAATATCTACTGCAAGCACAATCATAACTGACGCCCTGCGACAGAGTGAGAGAGTGAACATACCCCAATGCATTGGGGCCTCTTCCAGGAAACGTTTGAATAAGAGCACTCTAAGTAATGAATCTAGAAGTCAGTCATTCAGTCAGTCAGTCAGTCAGATGTTTTCATTGTTTTTTTATATATATATTTTTCTTGCTTGAATCTGAAATCAATGGGAGGAGCTCCAATTTCTTTTCTTGTCACCTTATGCATATTTTTTATTTTTATTTTAGGGGAGTTTTCTTAATGCAAATTTCTCGATACGCTATTTTTTTGTTCCATTAACATTTTTCATGACAAACTTCTGCTGGGAAATAGTTTTGCGTTTGAATGGCAGGTTATTACCAGAGTTTTTGTAATTCTTTATTTAAATTTTTTTTAATTCTTTATTTAAATTTTTTTTTTTTATTCTTGATTTTGTATTTTTGTTTATCGGCAAAACATATGAAGGTAAAGAAAAAACAATGCAAGCTTATAATTACGTTAGAAGTATCTTATCAGCACTGAATATCTTGTGCAATTAGAAACTCGAAATTTCTAGCGAGGATGTAATGCAACACTGCCCCTTGTACTTCAATAATTTCTTTGAGTCTTTATCTATTTATTAATTTTGTTCATTTATTTTTTTCTTTAGTAACTAATCTCCTATTTTTGTATTATTCTTTCTGTATTAACTGTTATTTCTTTCTAATGATTATCTTTTTCTTTAAAAACTTGATCCATAATTATAATAATAATAATAATAATAATAATAATAATAATAATAATAATAATATCCAATTGGTATTTATGCATAGTATATATATGTATGTATGTATGTATATGTATATATATCAATTATGTATTATTATTATTATTATTATTATTATTATTATTATTATTACAATTATTATTATTATCAAATTCCAATTGGGTATTGTTATTATCATTATTTGGGTTTTAAGATATATATATATATATATATATATATATATATTCCCAGGAGGGGCTTCCATTTTAGAGACGACCTACGAGTGAGTTTGATTAACCGCATGTAATTTTGATAACCGTGCCTGTTGACATGTCGAAATTAAGTTTACATTTCAATTTTAGATCTGATTTTTGTTCTATATGAGTGGGGCATTCATTTCTTGAAGTTTGCTCGGGAGAGAGAGAGAGAGAGAGAGAGAGAGAGAGAGAGAGTCTATTAAGATCATCTTAATTTCTATTTTTTCTTTTTAATTTGGATACCACATGCTTTATTTTGTAAAATATATTTATTATAGCCCCTATGGATATTCTGTTAGAAAATCAAAGTGTCCTTTGAATTCAATCATGTTTAACAATATCCTTTAAAAAGATTTTTCCTAATTGATGCTGATAGCTGGTTTTCTCAAAATTAATGCGGCCTACATTTTCATTTTATGATTTGAAGTTTTTACTGTCATTCCTCAAAATCCTTCTTATTGTATAAATAATTCATATTTTACTTCAATGCCCATTGTTTTTTTCTAATGGTGGACCTTAAAATTTTGACTAGATCTGAATGTGATGATTCTAAATCATTGCTTGTCGAAATTCAACTCATTGTTTATCTTACAAGAACGTGTCCACATTATGAAATGCAGAATAGAGAATGGCCTCTGTACGCTTTGCTTGCTTAAGTTCAAAGGCATTAAAATAAAAAGGAAGACCCGTTTGAATTCAGGGACAAATAGTTGTTACAGAAACGTAAAACCTTCATAATTGAAAGAGACTCCTTGGATAGCTATAAGCTGGCACAAGTCCAATCTGAGATGATAGTCATTGCCAGTGTCACGAAGAGGATTAGCCTTCGCCTGAGAAGAAGAAGAAGAAGGAGAAGAAGAAGAAGAAGAAGAAGAAGAAGAAGAAGAAGAAGAAGAAGAAGAAGAAGAAGAAGAAGAAGAAAATGAGCCGAAGTTTCTTTCGAGCAGTCGAGTTTTCTGTACATCGTATAATCAAGGCCACCGAAATAGATCTATCTTTCGGTGGTCTCGGTATAATGCTGTATGAACCGCGGCCCATGAAACTTTAAACCACTGCCAGGTGGTGCCCTGGCCTATATCGTTGCCAGAAGCACGATTATGGCTAACTTTAACCTTAAATAAAATAAAAACTACTGAGGCTAGAAGGCTGCAATTTGGTGTATGTTTGATGATTGGAGGGTGTATAATCAACATACCAATTTGCAGCCCTCTAGCCTCAGTAGTTTTTAAGATCCGAGGGCGGACAGAAAAAGTGTTGACAGGAAAAGTGCGGACGGACAGACAAAGCCGGCACAATAGTTTTCTTTTACAGAAAACTAAAAGCAGAAGAAGAAGTAAATAAAAGAAACCGGGACGAAAATGTAAGAAAACTCAATCGAGCAAAGGTTTGGTAAATATGTTAGTGAGTTCATATTGGGAAGCTATGAAGGATTTAAGAAGTTATTTTCAATCCTCACTTTTGTCAGTAAGACTTGTTTTATTTCATAATATATTGTAGCTATGGCCATGATGTTCGTGTGCACACACACAGACACACGTGCATATAGATACATACATACATGCATACATACATACATACATACATACATACATACATACATACATACATACATACATACATACATACATACATACATACATATGTATATTTATATATTATAAATATACATATATATATATATATTTTTTTTTCTTTCTTTTTTCTTTTGCACAAAATCCTCAATATATTTTATATCATACATTACGTAACCATAGGCCAAACAACCCCATTTCCAATCAGAAACAACATAAATGTCTCATTTGATCTTTGAACGATTACCACCGAACAAGCAAAACATTTACCTGAGATTATTCGTCGCAATCCATTCCTGGATGTATAATGCCCTACAAGACTGAGAAAACGGCCCATTCCATTTTTAATCACAATAGCCATTGACGACGTATTAAAACGTAATGTAAAGGATATTGCAGTCATCAACGCGGCAATAACGCCAGCAGATTACTCGGTGACGTAACGTTTGGTCGTTAATGAGGGTTCTTTGTTATTTTTGTGGTCTTGCACGTGGGACGAATTATCACGGGTGAGTTGGTGGGAGAGAACAGGAGGCTGATCGTAATTATGTGAACAAAGGGATTTGCTGTTGTAAGAGGTTGTAAGAGCTTCGTGTTGTTATCCATATTATTATTATTATTATTATTATTATTATTATTACACTGTTGTTCTGAAGTACCGTGATCTATGGCAAACCTGATTAAGGATGTTAACTTACATGTCAAAATACTAATCTGTTTGTTTTATTAATATCATCACATATGTCGTATTATATAACATTTCTGATCTGTGTATTTTTTTGGCGTATGTTTAAATAATATTTAAACAAAAAACTGCGTACATAAACTATGAACTTACGTGTTAAATTTACAAGAAAACAAATAACAGGTCTCGGTATGATAAACTAAAGTATATTGCAACACAAAGCCAAACAAGATAAAATATTATTGGAGATATATAAAATTAGCATAAACCTGGCGACCACTCAACGACGAGAGATAGCTGCCAATATTATCAAAAACTTCCTTGTGTTTATCCAGAGAGAGAGGTGATTAGAAATGATGATAATTAACATAAATTTGAAGAGGGAAAACTGCAGGTAATCGTACAGTTATTCTGATCGTTTTTGGCAAGGATAAATGCTTGGCAATATATTGTTAAGTTTAAACAGATAAATAAAAAAAATAAAAAGTGCAGGTGTTTATACAGTTACTTTGACTGTTTTTGGCGAAGATGTTTGACAATAAATTGTTAAATTTAAACAGATAAATAAAAAAACCTGCCGGTAATTATGTAGTAACTGACCGGTTTAACAAAGGTAAATGTTTGACAATATTTTACTAAATTTTAAGAGGAAAATAAAAAAATTAAAACTGGTAGCTAGACGTTTTAACAAAGGTAAATCTTTGACGATATTTTGCCAAATTTACGTTAAAGTTAAATCTATCTTTCAGACAAATTTACCTTTCGCGAAATATTTAAGTTATCCTCAGCAAGTTAACACCAGGTAAGATATTGCGAAAAACGAAATATTACAAAATAAAAATAAAGAATAATGGAGCAAAAATTCCAGCATTCCAGGAATGTCGGAAGACATCTCGGAGTCGAAAGGTGATCGGGAATCCATCGCTCCGAAGCGACAAAGTGGTCTCGCAGAGCGACAGAAAAGTGGCTTTATGGTCCTTTTTTATGGTCGCTCATAAAAATGCGAAGGACCCCGCCAGAACCACAAAATGTCCTTTTTTTTTTTTTTTTAACTTTCGGACATGGAAAGTCTTCCTGATATTGAGGGTTTTTGTGGGGAGAGGAGAGAGAGAGAGAGAGAGAGAAGGCCAGAAAGTCAGACAGACAGACAGAGAAAGAGAGGGGTGGGTGAGAGAGAGAGAGAGAGAGGTGGGGAGGGGGAGAGAGAGAAGTCTTTTCTTACACTGGGAGCTTTTACAGAGAGAGAGAGAGAGAGAGAGAGAGAGACAGACAGAAAGTCTTTACTTAAATTAAGAGTTTCTGTAGAGAGAGAGAGAGAGAGAGAGAGATTAATTACCATCGTTATTGGTCAATTTAATCTCGACTACATAATTTAAGTTTTTTATCATTTACTTATTCTTTCATATTTTTATGAGAGCTTACCATTCAGACATTTATTGAAAACATCTGGGAATATACGAATTAATATTCTAAATGAAAAGTGAAAATATAAAACAATAATATGCAAGTTTATATTTTACCCCATTCAAACAGAATCTATTGATCTTTAATTATTAATTCTTTTCCACATGTTATTTATAAGTCAGAAACTGAAATGAAGAATCACTGGTTTTTAAATAAGCAAAAGTTTTGAAATGTGAGTTATTCCGCGGAAAAAGAAGCGTCTCTGTAATGAAAAACAATTTATATCTCTTAGATGAACAGTGGTAAGATTCTTGGCTACCAGTCGAGAGGGCCGGGGTTCCAATTCCACTCACTGATGGCCCGGATTGCGTCACTGTATAAATCCGGTAGCCCGCCAACCCAACGGTCCAAAAAAAACCCGAGAGGTTCAGTAGGAGAATAGGTACCAGCCCTCCGGCTGGTGAGTTAACCAGTGGGCCTAGCGACACACTGGCCACGTGTCAAAGGCGTTGGGACCTAAGAAACATGAGATCAGCACCTGCCCTATGAGCCAACAGAGCCCCAGGAGGATTTTAACTTAATCTCGTAAAAGAGGCAACGGAGTGTATTTGCATATCCTACAACTGTAAAAGACGAGATAGGATTCAGTAAGCAAAGTTTTCCACCTCATGAAACCATTAGGATTAAAGAAATAAAAATAAGTATTATTTAATTAGCTTAAAGAAACACACCAAACAGGGATAAGGACGAAACATTTATCTTTACTTGATATTTCCAAGAACAGGAAAAAAACCTAAGTAAACGAAGGGATATTTGTTGACTTAAGTCTTCAGATTCTCTTTGCTCAATTCATCAGACCAACCGGGGGAGTGGGGTGGGTGGCGGGGGCTGGGGGAGTTTCGTCTGGGTACATCGGGTTACAGTATTACTTTAAACAGTTTTAAGTGGGTGATAAGTAACAGATTATATATATATATATATAAATGTATATGTATGTACTTACCACACGAACTTATTTTGAATAAACAGATTATTGAGGTCCTGAGATACTGCGTAAATTTTGAAGCCAATACAAACTTTAAAATGCAGTTGAGTATCTGGTTGAAAATTTTACCTATATGAAAAATCGAGAGAGAGAGAGAGAGAGAGAGAGAGAGAGAGAGAGATCCCTAGTGTAGTTACAATTCTTCCTCGAAGACTTGCTTGTTTATAAACATATCCACCCCACCTTTTGGGACACATTCGCAGATGGCTTCATTCTTCCGAAAACCGAAGTTTCTCTCAGACTAGACACTAACTCATAGACTTGAAAGTGGCTTTCCCTCTGCAAAATGAATTTATTCACTTTCCTGAACCATCCTGAACGTTTGGAGGCTGAATTATCTGCAGAATTTTGCGAATCTCTGGGGTCGCATGATCGTATTTCTGAAAAGTCTCAGAAATGGGAATAGATGAATAGATGAATATACATTCTTATTCAGAGAGAGAGAGAGAGAGAGAGAGAGAGAGGAGAGAGAGAGAGAGAGAGAGAGAGACCCTCTCTGTTTTTTTCGATCATTACGATATTTTTCCATATTCTATTTTACTGACATTAATAAAAATTTTGTATATTTTATACGATTGGATAAAACCATGGATAAGATAATTGCATTATGTCTCTTATCTCTATCAGAGCTTAATATTCATCTATATAAATAAAGTTCACCTTTGAAAAATTACTCAGCATTAGGATTCTAGATGAAACATACCATACCATACCAATCTAGGGAAAAAAATTTTATTTTACTTATTTTACCTTCATATAACCAGTAAAATATAGTTATTTTGCTAAGGGAAATTCCACCAGGTTCCAAAAGGTTTGAAAGATGATGACACTGTGTACAGGACAAGAGAATCCTTGATATTTTTCTCTTCCGTTTCTCGTGATATCAACTTTTTTCGTAAAAGATTTATGGAACAAATTTTTTTAAAATATAACGCGTTCCTTTTCTTTTTTGATATTTTGTCAGTATTAAAAAAAAAATTCTGATCTTTATTTTGAAAAGAATATGGTAGCCAACTTGAGAATGAGGGTAACATTATCGTCATATAATTGTGAATACAAATGCAATTGGACAGAACAATATTTTGCCAGATTTGCATAGGAAAAGATCGACTACTCTTCTACAATAATAGTGACTAATAACTCAAAGAATAAATATTGTTGACAAAGCCAGTGATTTAAAAAAACTTTTCATTACCTTTTCAATGCAATAGTAACCTAATACTGTACACCTTGTATTTTAAATATTATACTTAACTTTTTATTTATTCACTAATTTGTTAATTTATCTGTTTTTCCTGATAATTTATCTCCTCTTTCTGTATTTCCATTACCTTCTGTTACTTCTTTCGAATGGACACCATATTCTTTGGAAACTGGAATTTCAAGTCAATGACCCGTTTAGTGGGCTTGTTTCATATGAATTTAGTCCTGAATAATAATAATAATAATAATAATAATAATAATAATAATAATAATAATAATTTTAAGGGTACATCTCTATACTGGTAAGGTCTTGTAACCTTGAGGGGCATTAGATACAAATCCTTTTGGCACGCGTTGCCCGTCTTCTTGCGTCAAAGTCCCAGGTAGCTAAAACGCAAATTAACCCCACCCCACCCTGCCCAAATTACGTACTCACTCCCTCTGTGGGCCCCTTAGTATGATGAATGCCATGTGGCTGCAGCCGTCTCAGGGGGATGACAGTAAGACTGACGGGACATGATTGATGCCCACTTCAAGGGGACACAAACATTAATGCGTATTTTACGCATTGCTGACATTAGATATAATCCCTGCCTCTTCAGTGTTGTGCACTTGAAGAGATACGTTTTACGTAGTTGTTTTGTGAACTGTTTATGTGTATGTATATGTATATGTATATGTATATAATATAATATATATATATATACATACACACACACACACCACATATATATATATATATATATATACATATATATATATATTATATATATATACATACATATAACAGGGCCTGGAATTTGAAAGAAAAAAAAGCATTTAACAATACATCTCCAACCAACCGGTAGCCGGGTTTTAAAATGACCAAGGAGCAGTTGTTTTTCGTCGCCAGAGTCAATAGGTTATAAACAGCACAGTTCCTCACGGCAACAGGTAGAAGATTAAGCTCTTACTTGACACACGTCAGGATTGGGGGACCCGTATCAGATGTTCATCCCAATGAGATACCAGAGTTACCAGATGTTGCCAAGGTACAATCGAGGCGGGGAGATGAGTCACGAGACTGCGAGGAGATGGGAGAAATTGTGTCGGATGTCTCGGAAGACTTGGGAAACATTGTTTCACGTTTGCTGTTACGGGGAGGAAGATTGTGTAACGTGGTTTCACTTAGGGATCTGTCGTGGTTAATCCTTTGCTTTAATTTTGTGGAAAATTTTATCGTTCTACTGATATATATATTATATATATATATGTGTATATATATATATATATATATATATAAATATATATATATATATATATATATATAAATATATAATATATATATATATATAGATAGATATATATATATATATATATATATGTATATATATATATATATATATGTATGTATATATATATATATATATATATTTATATATATATATATATATATGAATGACGATCCTCTCTCACTCTCTCTCTCTCTCTCTCTCTCTCTCTCAACATTTCAACAGAAATCATTAAAGAAAAAAGTATTGTTATTTTTTACTGAACCTGATGTTATTTGAATATAGTTTGTGTGCATACTGAAGGACACTCTGAATAATTGCTAGACAGGGTGAAAATTAACATATGCCCGGAATGTAGAAACTGTAAACTCATTCAGAACTTCTTAAAACAATATAGACCAAACAATGATTTAATGAATTGCACCTTGTTTGTAAATTGTCAAATATAATGTTCCTTTGAGCGAGTCCTCATTACAGAAGGATTAGACTTGAGCAAATATTCCGTCTATAAGAATTTTCAGACAATTTAAAAATGATGTTTTATTAACATTCCTCTTTTTTGTAGATGCAGTCATCTGTTATATGCATCTTTTGTCGGCGAATAAAAATAAACAATAATGTTTTTGAAAAAGGGATGGAAAGAAAATATTGAGGATTTTGTTTCTCTGCTGAAAAAAAGAACATGCAATAACAGTCGCCTGCAGGCCACAAGAGAGAGAGAGAGAGAGAGAGAGAGAAAGAGAGAGAGAGAGATTTGTATACTAGACAATGGTCTCCTTATTGTAAGTGAACAGTTTGGAATATATGAGAAGATGTATATATATATATATATATATACATCTATATATAAATATATATATTTACATATAAACAAATATGTATATATATGTGTGTATGTATATATAAGTACGTACATTAATCTTCATTCATTATAGCCACTTAGATATGAAAACATTATCAGTAAGCTGAAATTTTAATGCATATATATTATATATATATATATATATATATATGTATATATATATATATATATGTATATATATATATATATAATATGTGTACATAAGAAACATTTTCTCTTTGGAAATCTCAGAAATAGAAAAAAAAACCTGAAATCCTTACTCCAAGAATTAATTATGAGTCTTTAATTATGGAGCACAAACGTTAATGAAACACTTCCTTTGCAATCGGATGATTAAATATCTTTCCGAGGAACAAGGTCACAGTTCTTAACATCTTAACGTCTTGACAACCCCTTTTTAACATCTCCAATCTTTCCCTTTCGCCTAATGCGTCTCATCCCCTCCAGTTTCCTGTTGCGAGATCATGGGCAATATTTGCAATGCTTGCAACAAGGAAGCAAGGTAGCCCCGAAGCGTGGAAGAAAAAGAAGAAGATGAAAAAGAAAGAAAGAAACAAAAGTAATTACGAGGCACCTGTGCTTGACTAGTAACTGGAGTAGGGGAGATGTTGTTTTTGTTTTTGGTGGGGTGGTAATTGAGTAATTAAATTTGCCTGAACATGCTTTTTCAATAGCTTCGACTGAAGTAAGGACCTGATGGAGAATAGCGTATTAGTAATGATTTATATTAGATTAAAAACTTTTATGCGAAGTTCAATATTTTCAATCGGAGGAAGCGAATTTACCCTGTCCTTAACTGGCGCAGTTAATTACCAAAAATCAGGAGGTTTATCAAATCGACTTGATGTTCTTAAAGTTATGGTTATCAGCCCGCAACATTAGTTCAAAATCATAAAATATTATACGATATATTACTATCATAAGTTAAAGACTTTACACTGGAAAATAAATATTTGCCTATCCTTAACTGGAGAAGTTAGTTACCAAAAATAGGGAAGTTGTTCAATTAACTTGATGTTTTTAACAAGAGTTTTATAATCATACAATTTTAGATTGTATATTTTCATCCTAGGTTCATCCCAAGAGATATTCATGTTTGTTCAATTTTGACACTTTTAAAATCTAAACATACCCTTTATCAATAAATAAAATAAAAAAAAATATCAAATAAACGCAATTGTTGAAACAACCCAAATCAAACGACTCCGGACTGGTCCTGTTCTTTACAATTTCGGCGGGAGAGAGAGAGAGAGAGAGAGAGAGAGAGAGAGAGAGCTTATCGGTGGTCATTCAGAGTTTTTCCCGGGCATCGCCGAGTTGGTCAGCTAGTACATAAATAAGATAATAAATAATAACAAATAAACACAATCATTGAAACAGCCCAAATCAAACGCCACGAGACTGGTCCTATTCTCTACAATTTCGGCGGGCGAGAGAGAGAGAGAGAGAGAGAGAGAGAGCAGAATTCAGAAAACGAGGTCACATTTGGCCGAGTCCTTTTCATTTCTCAAAACGTCGGTTTTGTTCCTGAAGCAACAATGGAGTGAAGTATCTCCCCACATAAAAGGAACAGCAGGTAACTTTTCCCAAAACTTATTTCCTCCCTGTTAAAAAGGTTTATTGTGAAGCCAAAAGGAAAAATCTGGTCAACTTTAGCTACTGGACTTCGGGGAAAACAAAAGAAAACTATTGTTTCATACATGACGGCGCAGCATACACAAACGCCAGCGCCAGTGCACACACACACACACACACACACACACATATATATATATGTATATATATAATAATTTCCTTTCGGTACACACATATTATTTCCGAGGTGGAGCGAATTGGATATTAACCGACATTTGTAGCTTAATGCTTATATTTGTATATTATATATATATATATATATAATTATATACATAACAAAGAATGATTCGTTCTATGGTATGCTTATCTTCTTGTTAGCAGGATTACTCGTGAGTATCGACAGGCAATTTAGAATTTGGGAGAGATAGGAATGGCTCTTCAAGTGAATAACCTGAGTATTCCTTAGGTAGGTAGAGTTATTTCGCCTTGGTGGAGATTTGCGGCCTCCATTCGCTCTTGTTCGTTTTCTGTAGAAGAAAACTATTGTGCCGGCTTTGTCTGTCCGTCAGCACTTTATTCTGTCCGTACTTTTCCTGTCCGTCCCCAGATCTTAAAAGCTACAGAGGCTAGAGGGCTGTAAATTGGGATGTTGATCCTCCACCCTCCAATCATCAAACATACCAAATTGCAGCCCTCTAGCCTCAGTAGTTTTTATTTATTTAAGGTCAAAGTTAGCCATGATCATGCTTCTGGCAACGATATAGGATAGGCCACCACCTTGATTATACGCTGTAGCGGCTGTACAGAAAACTCGATTGTTATTAAAGACTCAGATATGCCAACGAGAGTCGGTCAGTCTGAAGAGAGATGTCAAAAAAAAGAGCATTGAATCTCTCCTCTTACTCGTTCTAGATCGAAACAAAATTGTTTTGAAAACTCCTTTTGACTTCGTTCATCGTTACTCTTATTTCGGCTTCATCTAATTCCTCCATAACGACTGTATAAAGTTGGAAAGAAGGAGGAACGACACGCAAGGATAGACTTTATTGACGTGAAATCCGGAAAAGTGAAAATAATCTGGGAAAAGCAGATTACTGCGACAAAGTCTTTACGTAAAAAGAAGTAATACAGAATTGGGAACAAAAAAAGCGAAGAAAAAAAGAATGGTAGCCGCCGGAGAAGGATGAAAATAAGGTATACTTCCGTCTTGAGAGAGAGAGAGAGAGAGAGAGAGAGAGAGAGAGAGCACCCCATACTTTCATCTGAAGATTTCTCTTGCGATCGTATTATAAAAGTGTTACTCTAGTTTTATTTCCTTGAATTTCAAGGATATAGAGAGACAGACAGACAGGTGTTACTTCTCTGAATATATCCATTAATATCTTTCTGTGAAAGAGCATTACATAAGCTTCAGACATTTAGAGTTCAACAACGTCGAGAGAGAGAGAGAGAGAGAGAGAGAGAGAGAGACCACTACCTTTATTTGAAGAATTATCTCAATATCTTTTCATAAAAAAATATACTAAAGCAGTTTCAAACCCTCTGAATCCAACGACACCGAGAGAGAGAGAGAGAGAGAGAGAGAGAGAGAGACCACTACCTTTATTTGAAGAATTATCTCAATATCTTTTCATAAAAAAATATACTAAAGCAGTTTCAAACCCTCTGAATCCAACGACACCGAGAGAGAGAGAGAGAGAGAGAGAGAGAGACCACTACCTTTATTTGAAGAATTATCTCAATATCTTTTCATAAAAAAATAT
This sequence comes from Macrobrachium rosenbergii, assembly GCA_039081455.1. Taxonomy (NCBI): domain Eukaryota; kingdom Metazoa; phylum Arthropoda; class Malacostraca; order Decapoda; family Palaemonidae; genus Macrobrachium; species Macrobrachium rosenbergii. The sequence continues at coordinate 747,695 of JANJGK010000044.1, read as the reverse complement.
ACTAAAGCAGTTTCAAACCCTCTGAATCCAACGACATCGAGAGAGAGAGAGAGAGAGAGATACACGATAAGTGAAGGATAAACATCGGAATTCCTCGAGTGGAAGGGAATTCTGACGAGTGTCCTCGCCCAAAAAAGGCAAATAAAAAAAGATATGAACGGACGAAATGGCGCCCGGTCTAAGGAAGACAGGAAACGAGATAAAACAGAAGAGGGGGGAATAAGGACGGGTGGGAAACGGACAGAGGAGGAGGAAGTCTAAAATAAACAGCGAGATTTATATAAGACAGAAGAGGCAAGGGGCAAGGTGAGTGGCGCAAGGAGAGGGGCGAAAGGGAATGAAAATGAGAAACGAAAGGGCAATTTTGGTGAAGAGATGGAGGAAACAAGTAAAAAATGCGCCGAGTTCTCTTCGTAGCAATCGAGTTTTCTGTACAGCCGCTACAGCTTGTAATCAAGGCCAATGAAAATGGATCTATCTTTCTGTGGTCTCTGTATAATGCTGTATGAGCCGCGGCCCATGAAACTTTAACAACGGCCCGGTGGCGGCCTATCCTGTAGAGCTGCCAGAAGCACGACTATGGCTAACTTTAACCTTAAGTAAAATAAAAACTACTGAGGCTAGAGGGTTGCAATTTCGTACGTTTGATGATTGGAAAGTGGATGATCAACATACCAGTTTGCAGCCCTCTAGCCTCAGTAGTTTTTAAGATCTGAGGGCGGACAGAAAAAGTGCGAAAAAGTGCGGACAGAATAAAGTGCGGACGGACAGACAAAGCCGGCACAATAGTTTTCTTTTACAGAAAAAAAATCACTTTCTTAAGGGCTGCTTTATAAGTAAGAGCACATCCTGGTATGACACGAGCTTAATCATGAACAAAAACCATCATTTCTCTATTGGTACTTCACAAATAGAATATCTCCGTTCCTCTCAGCGCTGAGTTGAATTCAGAATATAATTACTTTCTCCGGGTTTGATATTGGAGCACGAGAGACATTTTCCTGCAACTCAGTGAATAACCCTCTATGATACGTAGTTATAGATTCCTTGATCGAACCAAACTACTCTGCTACGTTTATGGAACTTTGAAAGGAATTCAATTATGATCCTCAAGTCGTAGAAACGTATGGGGGAGATGATGCGTTTGTCGTTAGTTGTCAGCAAAGGGTTACGAATCTCTCTCTCTCTCTCTCTCATATATATATTATAATATATATATATATATATATAATATATATATATATATATATATATATATATGGGAGTCATTTAATTAAAGAAGATTACTATCAATGAAACTCTAGGTATTTTCAAAAAACCTAATCTGGAATTTTAAGCAGAGAAATCATACCACGAACGCTGTCAAGGGTCCTTTGCAGATGAAAATAAACCATAACAAAAGAAGCAAAGAAACAAAGAATGGAATTACGTACCCCTCCAAAGAAACAAAGAAAGATTAATAAAGCAAAATGAATTTAGCAAACCACGATGTAAGCGAGACGACAGCGTCCAAGAGGGTGCGGTAATTCGGATGCCTTTTCTCGTCTACTTGAAAACTGAACAGGACCCGAAATACAATTCGGGGGGGTCCTTTGTAGTACAGGAGGAAGAAAGATAAATACGAAGATATTTTGAGAAGCTTGGGGAAAGGAATATGTAAATAACCTAACGTTCGAGGGCGTTTTCGAAAACATGGAGGGGAATGCTTAGAAAAATATGTTAGTGAGAGGAAAATATACTTTGACGAAGATAAAAAGGAAAAAAAAAACTTGAATAAAATTATTAATGGGAGAAATTCCATTAGCGGATTCCTTTTTCTAAAATGGAGGCTGTCTTGGGTCGTTGATAAATCAAACCGAAAACCTACATGAAAATGGGAGTTCCTAAAAATGAAAATAAAAATAAAGAATGATATCGAGGTTTCTTTTCCAAAGATGCAGAAAAAACCTAAGTGAACAATATGTAAAAACTTGTTTGTTTTTCCATCTCGGCAAACCGACGGATAATTCCATTAACTCTGAGAAGGAGCGACGGGCATCTTAATTCAGTTCCACAAAGGAAAGAACATTTCTGCTTTTGAAGGAATTGTGAAACGTAAACAAGTAAAAAAAAATGCGCAGAAGTTTCTTCGGGGCAATCGAGTTTTCTGTACAGCCGCTACAGCGTATGATCAAAGCCAACGAAAATAGATCTATCTTTTGGTGGTTTCGGTATAATGGTGTATGAGCCGCTGCCCGTGAAACTTTAACCACTGCCCGGTGGTGGCCTATCATATATCGTTGTCAGAAGCATGATTATGGCTAATTTTAACCTTAAATAAAATAAAAACTACCGAGGCTAGAGGGCTGCAATTTGGTATGTTTGATGATTGAAGGGTGGATGATCAACATACCAATTTGCAGCCCTCTAGCCTCAGTAGTTTTTAAGATCTGAGGGCGGACAGAAAAAGTGCGAAAAAGTGCGGACAGAATAAAGTGCTGACGGACAGACAAAGCCGGCACAATAGTTTTCTTTAACAGAAAACTAAAAAGGAGAGTCTGTTTCATTCGCATGCATGAGGTCGTTCCTTGAGGCTCTGTTGAAATGACTAACACTATTTCTTCCATTACCTTTGTTTTGTTATCTTTCCGGACACTGCTTGCAATTGGAACTAAGGAAGTTCAAGCAAAGTTTCAATGCATTACTGCCCTAATACTGTCCTTGCATTTTAATATATTTTTAACTGTTTATTCATTTATTATTTTTTAACTTATTAATTTATTTTTTCTCTTTCAAGAAGTGAGATCTATTTTTTTCTGTATTTCACTTTATCTTCCCTCACCTGTTCCTAATGAACACCGTATTGTTTAGAAGCTTTACATTTAAATCAACGGCCCCTGTTGGCGTGCTCCATATGAATAAGTTTCATCTTCTGATTGATAATAATAATAATAATAATAATAATAATAATAATAATAATAATAATAATAATAATAATTCGTGACAATCAATTATGTGGGAACGGGTGGGTCACCATCCAAAAAGCTACATATTTTTTTTTAACTGGTGTAAACAAACCTACTGTTCCTTTAGATCTTGTTACGTCTAATCTGCATAACATATCGCAGATGCTAACGATTAGAAAGGTTCCCTTTGTCCTGATCTCCCTGTCTGTCCGACTGTTTAACTGTCTGTCCTCTCTCTGTCTCTCCCGTGTCATAATTCATTTCCATGAATACGTAAGCAGCGTCTGGGGAGATATTAGAATACACGCAACGAAAGAAATACGGTTTAGTCATTTGAACAAAGCCGGAAGGAACGACTTCATGCATACGAATGATGGCGATTTTCCATTTTTCGTTTCATAATTCCTTCAAAAGCAGAAATGTTCTTTCCCCTGGGGATACGAATTAAGTTCTCCGTCGTTGCTTCTCGGAACATAATGGAATTATCCGTTGGTTTGCCGAGATGGAAAAACAATGTTTTTGCATATTTTTTCATTTATATTTATTTCGTCTGCATCTTCAGAAACGAACCCTGGATCACTTTTGTAATAACTGATTTTTTTTTTTTTTCGTTTTAAAGAATACCCATTTTCATTTTGGTTTTTGGTTATATTCGTAAACGATTCGAGACAGCTTCTATTTCAGTCAAAAACCTTCTAATACGTTTTATTTATCTAATTTTCGCCAGGGACATTCATTCCTTTGACGCTAACGTTTTGCTTGAAGTATTCCCTTCCATGTTTTCGAAAACGCCCTGAGAACGTCAGGTTATTTGCATTTTCTATTCCAGAGCTTCTCAAAACATCTCCGTATTTATCGTTCTTTCTCTCGTACTACAAAGGATCCGCCAAATTGCATTCCGTGTCCTGTTCAGTCATAGTTTTCAAGCAACGAGGGAAGACATCCAGATTGCCTCAAGCCCTTGGATACTGGCTTCTCACTTACATCGCGATTTGCTAAAATTCATTTTGTTTTCTTAATCTTTGCTGACTAAGCACTAAGCGACTCATTTTCCTCTCTTTGTTTCTTTGGAGGGATAATTAATTTCATTCTGCGTCTCTTTGCGCCATTATTTAATATCTATTTTTCATCCTGAAATGACTCGGTATACCGTTCGTGGTATAATTTCTCTGAATAATTCCAGATTACGCGTTTTAAAAATACATAGAGTTTTTAATTTATTATATTCTGTTTCAATCAAGTGACTCCCAGCATATAATATCTTTTTATTTGCTATTTTCTTTTCTCTTTTTTTATTTCTGTTCACCGATTGCCAATATTTTTGTATTGTCTTTTGCGTGATATGAAAGATTTAGCAATTTTCTTGTTACTATTGAGATGGCATTGTTTGTCCGTCCGCACTTTATTCTCTCCGCACTTTTTCCTGTCCGCCATCAGAGCCCAAAAACTACTGAGGCTAGAGGGCTGCAAATTGGTATGTTGACCATCCACCTCCAATCATCAAACATACAAAATCGCAGCCCTCTATCCTCAGTAGTTTTTATTTTATTTAAGGTTAAAGTTAGCCATAATCGTGCATCTGGTAACGACATGGGACAGGCCACCACTGGGCCGTGGTTAAAGTTTTCTGTACAGCCGCTACAGCGTATAATCAAGGCCACCGAAAATAGATCTATCTTTCGGTGATCTCGGTATAATGCTGTATGAGCCGCGGCCCATGAAACTTTAACCACGTCCCGGTGGTGGCCTATCCTATATCGTTGCCAGAAGCACGATTATGGCTAACTTTAACCTTAAATAAAATAAAAACTACTGAGGCTAGAGGGCTGCAATTTGGTACGTTTGATGAATGGGATATGGATGATCAACATAGCAATTTGCAGCCCTCTAGCCTCAGTAGTTTTTAAGACCTGAGGGTGGACAGGAAAAAAGCCGGCAGAATAAAGTGCAGACGGACAGACGATAGTTTTCTTTTACAGAAAACTAAAACCAGGATTTATGTTAGACTTTCCCTCAAATGGTATTCTTGGCGTCTCTCTCTCTCTCTCTCTCTCTCTCTCCCTCGTACAATTTACATATCTCTTCTTTTTCCCGAAGATCTTGGCCTGGGAACGCCACTTGAATTATGGTTAGATATGAGCGTTTCTTTCTTGTCCTAATTCGGGAATAATGTCTGGCAAAAAAAAACTAAATAAAAATAAAAATAAAATGACGACACAAATGGCGAAAGGATTTATGATACGAATGTCAACTTTTTGGAAGGAAAATTTGACTCGAAATTATTCATGATTTTTTGTTTTTGTTTACTAATGGAACAATGACCTTTAGAGTTTTCGCCAAAATATTTACAATGATTCAATATATGATATAATGAAGATTGGGGATGTTTATGTATGCATATATAACTGACTTAGATGGTTGAGTCTAAGGGAAATATGTTGTTTTTTCAGATTTTTTGCCTCTCTCTCTCTCTCTCTCTCTCTCTCTCTCTATATATATAGTATATATATATATATACAATCTTTTTTTATCGATTTATTTTTGTCAGTTCACGAACAATACCTTCGAATGATATGCAATGTTGCAAATAATAATAATAATAATAATAATAATAATAACAAAAATAATTATAATAATAATAATAAAACGTGAAACTATAAATCTTTAGAATAACTGATTACACAGCGAGCTACGACAATAAAAAAAAAAGTTTACATAAAAATATTATAAGATATTAAGAATCATATAAATTCATTCGGGAACTTCAACATTTTGAATATCCGGAGAGAGTTCACATTTCCATTGCATTTGACGAGATTATTCTGATGCTTCGGAAAACAAAATTGCAATAAAATTCTGGCTTTTTAATACATATCATTACGGTTGTGATTTCATATGACTGTCGTCACAACAAAGAAAGGTCAGGAAGAAAGAGGATAAATGAGACGTATTTAAATTTTACACATTTTTCATGATTGAAATGTAATGGGATATGGTTGACAAGCTGCTGTGGTATAAAAATCAACCAATGTGAATTATATATATATATATATATATATATATATAGAGAGAGAGAGAGAGAGAGAGAGAGAGAGAGAGGTAAGTGTGTATGTGCAGACACGTATACTGTTAATACGCGAAATCGCTTGGTAAGAATTATTCTTTGACTTAACTTAAATTCAGCCATGAATATTGAGTGACTATCTTGAACATACAAAAAGCAAGTGAAAAATGCGCCAAAGTTTCTTCGGCGCTGTCAAGTTTTCTGTACATCGTGTAATCAAGACCACCGAAAATAGATCTATCCTTCGGTGGTCTCGGTATAATGTTGTATGAGACGCGGCCCTATACAGTTGCCAGAAGCACGATTATGGCTAACTTTAACCTCAAATAGAATAAAAACTACCGAGGCTAGAGGGCTGCAATTTGGTATGTTTAATGACTAGATGGTGGGTGATGAACATACCAATTCGCAGCCCTCTAGCCTCAGTAGTTTTCAAGATCTGAGGACGGACAGAAAAAGTGCGGACAGAAAAAGTGCGGACAGAAAAAAGTGCGGACAAAAAAAAAGCCCAGACAGAGTAAAGTGCGGACGGACAGACAAAGCCGGCACAACATTTCTCTTCTCAGAAAACTAAAAGTACAAGCAACTAAGAGGCAGAAAGATTCACAGACCCAAAGGGACCCCGCTATCATAATAATCACGGTCCTGTTTCCTTACGGTCGAATGCGCCTGGCTGCACAAGGGAGATGCATCAGACACGCCTCACTGACAGATGTTTTCGTCTTCCTACATAATTACGTCTCGCTGGAACATAATCTCTCTATGGTGCTCGTTTAGATTGGCAGTTAAGGAGAGATGTGGGGAAAAGCAAATGGTTTTATATCTGCGTTTA
>JANJGK010000044.1:721250-735754 GCA_039081455.1 Macrobrachium rosenbergii | reverse complement strand
GGCAAAAAAAAAATCGAAGAGAAAAAGGAAAAGATTTCTTCTCCGAAATCCTATTTCCAGACTCAGGGGTATGCTCTGCTTTAACGTTTTAAATTTTGATTAAAAATGCAATGGCGCGCACACACTCATGCATATAAACACGGACTAAAAAGTGTAAAAGGGTTAAAGGTTAAAAGGAAGGTTTCCAGACAGGGATTCTGGAGTGTGGGGATTACGAGCATAAAGAAGAACGATCAGGAAGTTTTGGCAAGGCCAAGAGAAAGGGAAGGTCTGCTCACTTCCCCCCAAAATCCCCCCCTATAGGTGGAGCTTTGTTTACCTCCTTACTGCGTCAGCAGGTGAATTGCCGTAAGGAGCAGGTACCTCTAAGATACGTCATCGCCTACGTAGTTACCTCAGGTGGGAGACGACTCCACCCAATTGGGTAGACCTCGTCTCTCTTGCCCTTGGGTTTTGGTGTTCCTTTTCGTTCTAACTGGGTCATCTTGATTCTGAAGAATATCGTTTTGTTCGTTAAATATTTATGTCTTTTCATCTTTCCTTGTTAATTCATAAGCACTTTGTAATTATCTTTGTTACATTGTAAAAGCACAGACAGAGGAAATTTGTCACGAATGCCATCCTTTTTGTCAGTAAATAACTCATTTTTAACAGCAGATAGATAGATAGATAGATAGATAGATAGATAGATAGATAGATAGATAGATAGATAGATAGATAGATGGATAGATAGATAGATAGATAGATAGCTATGACAGTTGTTTCCTCAATAACTTGAAAATGCTGCGTTTTCAAGGATACCTCGCAAATATCTTCGGACTTTGAATACGCATATCAATCATAAGCGAAAGCTTTATTTTAGCAAATTACGGTCAGAAAAAGGACCAATTATTTATTCATAAAAATCATTTCCATTCAGACCCCTCCCGGCGGAAGTATTCGTAATACCTTTACATCTCCTGGTTCGAGGAATATTCATATCATATCACAAACCCCTTTTCTCTCTTTCTTTGTCATCTGAAATAAAACAGTGTCATCAAACTCCAGGAAACGAAGGAATGTCATTATCACTCAGTTTGAAATGTTGAATATTTTACGTCTGTTAATGAAGCGTACCTTTGGAAGTATTAAGAGGGACTGACAGCTTGCAATATTAATGGAAATGAACGGTGGATGCTGAAAGTGAATTACAGGAAGAACATTAACGTATATTCAGAATTGTTTGCGCGATATTTGTCGCTAAAGATAAAAAGTTTTTAGATTTGTGGAGATACATAAAATTAATGAACAACATTGGTGAAAAGTGTACTGCAGGGCAAAAGAACGTTTTTTTATCATGCAGTGGTTTGGACATGTGGAAAGAATAGAAGGAAAATTTATAATTCAGATTAATTACTTAGAGAAAGAGAGTTGGACCTAAAATAAGACAAATAGACATCACGAAAGAGGTACTGAAAGGGGAAGACCTCAATATAAACAAGAAGACACGAAAGTATTTGTGTGGTGTTCTGACTAGATACTAATGAGCATTCTATATCGGTGCATGAAACGATTAATCCTTAGGGAATTTTTCTGCACAGAGGTCTCATTCACGTCAAAGTAGAAGAAATTTGAATAGACAAGTGAAAGGGGCGTTGATTTCATATGTATTAAAAGGAATCCATGTTTATCACTTCCTATATCCACTATATTTCTGGTAATGTTCACAAGAAAACCCACATTTCAAACACTGTTCCCTCTTATCGTCTTTCGTTATTAAAATTTACTATATTCGCTTAAGTGGCCCCTCTACCAAAACTCGATTAACACTTGATATGCAAAACATCCAGCAACAGCAATCATTAGCAAATGATATTGTCTTGGACTGTAATTACTGACAGAAAATTCCAGGTAAACTCTTAGCAGCTGAAGAGGTCTTGTCCTTATTAAAATCGTCTTCCGCCAGAAAAAAAAGAAGCACAAGTATCCTTCAACGAAAAGGGAATTAATAATAAATAAAATAATAAACTTCAAAACTTACCGTCTGTTCACTCGAATTGTTCTGAAGAGACACTCTTGCCTCAAGTTGCCTCTCCTGACCTCTCCTTGGGTACTGCTGAAATGATAATCAGATTTCTGTTCGTTTTCATATCAGGCTGATTAAACCCCGCAAATATTACGTGGCGAAACTGTGTGTGTGTGTGTGTGTGTGTGTGTATGTGTGTGTGTGTGTGAGAGAGAGAGAGAGAGAGAGAGAGAGAGAGAGAGAGAGAGAGAGAGAGAGAGAGAGAAGCAAGAGGGACTGGCCATTTCTACGTCAGTCCCCAACACTTACAATTTTCTCTCTCTCTCTCTCTCTCTCTCTCTCTCTCTCTCTCTCTCTCTCTCTCTCTCCTCTCTCTCTCTCTCTCTCTGTGTGTGTGTCCTCATATTCAGATGATGAAATCTCTCACATATTACATGGTAAAACTGAGAGAGAGAGAGAGAGAGAGAGAGAGAGAGAGAGAGAGAGAGAGAGAGAGAGAGAGAGAGAGAGAGGAGGGAAGAAATTATTGACACAACTTTCGAAGAAGCAAATATGACTGCCCATTTCTACAGTCGTATCCATCTCTCTCTCTCTCTCTCTCTCTCTCTCTCTCTCTCTCTCTCTCTCTCTCTCTCTCTCTCTCTCTCTCTCTGACAGTAAGTGCCACTTGAAAAGTCATCTTCCCCTTTTAGTTTCATAAATTTGAAATACAAACTGTCAGATATGATGCGAAATATAAAATACTGGCGAAGACTTTAGTTGAAAAATGAAGAAGAAATGAAATATGATGGTAAAATGAATCAAGTACTTCACGCAAGAACTGCAGAAATAAAAACATATCCCAGATATATTCACGAAGTGGAAAGGTCAATGGATGTTATCAAGACTTTACTCCCTCCTGAAGTATACTCGATGGAAAAATGAAATTCCGTCGTTCATAGTATCACAAGATAAAATGGACGGTTCAGATTATACGACTGTTGGGGTGGTAAGGGGGTTGTTTGGTGTGCCCATCACTTTTTGACAGGACAACTACACACACACACACACACACACACACACACACACACACACACACACACACATATATATATATATATATATATATATATATATATATATATATATATATATATATATATATATATATATATATATATGTGTGTGTGTGTGTGTGTGTGTGTGTGTGTGTGTGTGTGTGTGTGTGTGTGTGTGTGTACAGTATTTCTAAAGATTTTGAATTTTCTACACAGATCATTTTCCTTTTCCATTAAACTCCTCAGGAGAGGGAAAGATAGCTCATATTTACCTCCAATGCCATCTATATTTGGCATCTGTTTCTTATCCTTCGTGCTGGTGCATATGGTGACGTCATAGTGACGTCACAAAGGACGCAGTCGTTCATTGGCCTGGAGGTCTCATTCATAAACCAATCGTCTGACAGGCAAAGATCATTTTCACAGGATATGAAATTATGTATGATGATATAAATAATTTCTTTTGCGTTTTATGATGTGTTAAATATGGTTTTCAGATATTTAGGTTAAGTTAATCTGAAGTATGAATCTTGTAGGTACGAGTACCAACTCTTTGAAGTAGATATAATTATATTCTACGTACATTCAGCTTTTATTTTCAATCAGTTGGTGGACATGGCGTCAAACATCAAATCCTCTCTTACATTTCGTCGCCATTTACCAATCCATTTTTCTCCTGTCTCGAAATTTATAACGAAATCAAAATACTTTTGAGCTTCGGGAAAACCTTCCACAAAAATGAAATCACTTGATGTTAGTTGGCGTTCATTACGGCATTATGAAAAGTCTCAGCAACAATTAGTATGAAAATAAGTCTCCTTCTTCAGAGATATGAGTATTTGTCATCAAAGGTTGATGGCGAATTTTTTCAAAAACCTTACAGATCAAATAAAATAAATTATCGTAAATTGCTCGTTATTGGCTACAAAATATCAGTCCATTTAATTGGAGTGGAGTCTGACTCTCTTTAGGCAATATATGGTCATCGAGAAAAATAGATTAAAATAGGGAAGAGGCACTTTGACAACCTATTAATTTTATAAGTGATATGATAACTTCGCTATGTTTTATTAAAAAGAAAGTTGAAAGAGACTTTAATAAAAATTAGATTCCTAACGCCGAAGAAAAATCGTAGCACAAATTTCAATATATGAAAAAAAGAGAAACGGATATATAGGAGAGGCATGGTTTTGAATGTTATATTCTTTAAAACATATCTAATTATCAGTCAGTTGCTCGTCACTTACAGGTGGGTATACATCATGTGACAAAAATTTTTTGAAAGGAATATCCATGAAATTTTTTGCTTGTATCGTTTGGTATATAATGAATCTGTAGAGAGAGAGAGAGAGAGAGAGAGAGAGAGAGAGAGAGAGAGAGAGAGAGAGAGAGAGAGAGAGAGAGAGAATGGCAGGGAGTAATATCAAACGTCAGTTATAATGTTGGTGTTTTATACAAATATATGAAGTGTGATATTCCCCATATATATATATATATATATATATATATATATATATATATATATATATATATATATATATATATATATATATATATATATATATATATATATATATATATATATATATATATATGTATATATATATATATATATATATATATATATATATATATATATATAAATATATATATATATATACTGTATTTATATACATACATATATGCATAGATGTATATACATATATTTTTTTAAATATAAACTTATAATCAAATCTCGTCTAGATAAGTGGAATAATGAATAATTCTTTTATTCTTTACTCGCCTGATTCTCTCATATCATATCTGCTTAAAGAAGGAAACAACTTTTTTCAGAAACATTCGCCATAATACACTGAAATAAAATATTATAATCCTTGAGGAGACATTGCAACATCAGGATTAAAATAAATGCAAAGAAAATTCTCCATATGAGAGTGGTTGCGAAATGGTCCTCGTTCCGAGTTGAGGATTCCGTGTTGAGAACTCCGCGTGGCGGATTTCAACTCCATAAAAAAAGGGTTTAACATTATTATGAGACACAAAAACATGCCAGTGAATGGTGTTATTAAAAAAGCTTCTCACTGGGTGGTCTGTGACATATGATAATAAGTAAGGAGGCAAAAATGGTGTCATTAATGTTGACAGGAAATTTTTTTGGTTAAAAGTCTGATTAAAAAAACTGTATGAATGGCGAATAAACTTTTCTGCTGGTTAGAAATATACCTACTTTATTTTATGCGTTTTTCCATGACATTGTACAATGTTGCTAATTATATTCGGAACGCATTTGGTCTTTGAGTTAAAGAAATGTGGGATATTCTAACGTTTAAAAATTGGTAGAAAAAGACAACCTGAGTGAAATATGTAACTCTGAAGCGGCGTTTTCTCTCATGCTCTCACAGGAAATATTGCCTGTTATGGGAGACCAGTCTTAATTAAGATATAATTAACACCAAATAAAAGTTAGCTATTTCAGACGTGTTAAATTCATCGCCTAAAAACAAATTATGAAAGTATTTTATTTGAAATTTCCAACGCATCTTTTCAGAGCAGGAGAATAATTTATTATTCAATATATAATGCGAATAACTCTTTTCTTTGTATACTGGACGACTCTTAAATAATGTTTTTCAGTAGGAAATCGTAAAAATTTTCCGTGAAGGAAATAAATTCTTCTTCCTAGCACTGTGACGAAAGACAGGGATCTTTTGTAATAGATTCAGATACCAGACCGCGTTTTGCAAGACCTTTAAGAATTTATCATTCCACTCTGCTACATTCAGGCGATATGAGCTATGTTGTTCATTTTTACAGGGCCAGTTTGTATCGTGAATTTTAAATTTTCATAATACCTAGACAATTTACTAAAAACGAAGGGTGTCTCACTTACCATTGAACCAATATCCTTAAAAGAGTAAAGCTTACAATAGCCATGAATACCAGAAAAAGCCAAAAGAAAATTTCCAAAAATAAAATAAATTTATAAATCTGTATTTTTTGAAATTTTTAAAAATCTGTCTTACTACGTTCTCCATGCGAGACAAAATACACTTCAGTTTTGCCAATGCTATCCTATACACTACGTATTATTTCTGAATTTCTCATCATGTCATCCCTTATCACATTTCGTTTACCAGTTTACTCGAACTTTTTCTATATTTTTTCTCAGCTGCGTTGAGAAAAATCTACATTGTACAGAGAGTTGGATCAACAAGAACTTCTCGAATTATAGCCATGGCTGCCAAATACTCTCGTGCCTCCTTTCAAACACTCTGTAGAGATACTTTTACATTCCTTTCTCATGGTAATTTGCGACTTACCTCGAAAACTTTGCTAAAAGAAGACGAGAGAATAATTACCGAAACACAACGCCAAAAATCTATCCTGTGGAGTCCAGCTATACCTTAAAAGAGACATCAAGTACCTATTCGTCTTCCCACAAGACCACCTGAATTTACTCATTACGGTTGTTCTACTTTCCCAAGAGCTTTTTCAGTCGTTTAACTGGTTCCCGTTTGTCTCCTTCCTCGTTGCTTTTTGCATTCTAAGACACACACATATATATATGTATATATATATATATATATATATATATATATATATATATATATATATATATATATATATATATATATATATATATATATATAATCCTTTCTTATGTACATAATCTTTTATTCATTAGTGCAAGTTCACCAGACCATTAAATTTTAGTGAAAAGGACACTTTAATTTTTTAACGCTAATTTAGAATGAGGTAGATTTATACCCCTACGAAATCTTTCTAATCTTTAATTTTATCGTAGACAACCTTTGCTTAATATGGAGATAAACATTAATTTTATCTTACGAAGGTATAATAAACTGATCATTCATACAGACCCAATTATAGGCCAGAAAATATTAACTCTTACGTGATCATAATACCTTCTTTCTTAAGCAGCTTCATTAGAATAATGATTTTAAAGAGTATAAATTAAACCATTATTAATAACGACGGTTAAATAATTACCCAGACACTGTCTTTTACCAGACACTACCATACTTCACCTCATATATAAATAGAATATAAAATTTAGGTCACAGGCCCAGCGCTGGTTCCTATGGGGTCATCCAGCCCTGAGAAAAATGTTGAAACAATTGTTAGGAGAAGGTGGAAAGTAAGATAGAAGAAGGAGAATACAAACATCGGCACAGTGAAAGGAATGAAAGGGGTTGCAGCTAGGGGTTAAAGAGTCACTAGAAAGAACCTTGAGTAAATGCCCACAGTGCACCATATGAGGTGCACTGACAGCACAACTACCCCACGGTGTTTTACATCTCACGTACATAGATGATTTTCCTCGGAGATGAAGCCAGACTAACTACGACACGAGTTTATTATGTTGCAATTTCCTCACGAGAGGGAAAGTTTGGCGCTTCTCTAATAACTCAAAGAGAATTTGCAAGGAGGGAAGCCTTCGTTAGATGTCGCTCTCCTTCGCGGAGTCATTCCACCGAATGCAGAATTATTAGCAGGGGATTGCTGTATGGGCAGGAATACAGTCTAAAATTCAGTTATGGTCTTGGAATTTGTACGTTTTTAGCAGGAGAGAGAGAGAGAGAGAGAGAGAGAGAGAGAGAGAGAGAGAGAGAGAGAGAGAGAGAGAGAGAGATGGGTAAAAGCAGATATGGCAAATAATTTTGTCCTTCCTTCGTTAAACAAAAATTGACTCACATACATACGTCACTAGATAGGATTTCCAGATTCCGTTACTTTCAAGTGTTCTTTATATATGTCATTTTAATAACAAGAATTCCCTCTTCACATTTTGGATACGCTTATCACTACGAAATTTAAGATCCAGATGACGACATAAGGTTACCTCGTTCTGATATTCCGGATGCGGGTTCGAATCTTGCCTGAGCGTCAGAATTTCTTCATTTGATTCTTTTTTGGGATCTAAGGCTTCGTAGTGACAAGCTTATCCAAAATTTGAAGAAATCGAGAAGTTAAGAGAGCATTGTTGTAATTAAGATTACATGTGTATCTGGTGAAAAGTGACCAGTAGATTCTGAATATACATTCTTAGTATACATTTTTCTTACAAAACATAAAAAATTATGTGCTTTAATAGAATAAATATTATGTATGATCACTGGACTTAACAAAAGTTGAAATCCTCGTCCCTGTCATATCGCCCATAATCAAAAGTTACTTCGATTAATAAAAAAAAAAATTATGGAGGTTTCCAAAGTGATATCTGTGACAGTAAGAATACCTGAAAACACTGAACATCCCTCAGAAAATATTCAAATAAAAGGAAAGCAATATTTCGAACAATAGGTTAACCGTAACGTAGAGCCAAAGAAAATATCTTGAATATTTTGGCGTCGATTTAAAACTTTCTTTCGAGTGACAGAGAATAAATCATGAGACGAAAATCCTTCCTTGAGACCATTCAGTCATTTTCTTTTCTTGGTCTTATTTATGAGTCGCACTTTTCCCTCAGATTTACGAATCTTTCGGCAAATGACAAAGAACGAAGAAGATATTCTGCATAAAAAATACTCTTGAAGTTCCTTTTCCAAAAATCTGCAGATCGCGATGCAAGAAGACAATTACTATGAATTATTTCACTTGCCATTAGTCGTCTATTTCTTGTTCCTCGTACGGTACTTGGTCTGTTACTTGTCTGTGTAACGGATGAGATATAGAGGTAGGTACGGATGCATTATGACATGTACATGATTATGTGGACCTGAATAACTATTTATAGAGTCCATATTTTTCAGTATGTTTATTTTTCAACTACTGCATACTAATATGAGAGCAATAACTTACAATGCTAATATATCTTCCATCTCATTTACTCAACCGGGTTTCAAAATATAATGATGAATTATAAAAAAAAAAAAAAAAAGATATCTATGCATGTTTTATCAATATGAATTTGATCTTTGATAAATTATTCTGTAAAAAAAAGGATGAAAACTATACATGAGTGTCTGAATATATATTATGCATTCAAATACCATCCGGGGATATCGTGAACTCATATCAGTAAATAGCTAGGAAAAATATAGCGCCGAAGGAAATGAATTCTTGCATATAATAACACGAGCTAATTCTTCTTCCGGGAAGTTTGTTTAGTCCGGTATGACCTGGCATTATCCAGTGCAAACTCGCACAAAATTGTGAAGCGTCTCTAAAAGCATTTATGCATTTGAATTCACGAGCATTTAACTTTAGGTATTGCTGAGACTAATATGATGTCTGTTAAGTTTTTATTTTTATTTATGACATTGTCCCAATTCATCTCTAATCATTTTGTTATCTAGATGGTCTCTTAGCTCTCTAGATGGCTGCCAACATAGTCTTGTAGGGCAGAGTTTTGGAATCTTGTGTCATATCATTTGCCATACCGAAAATGAGAGATTTCTTTTAAAGTTCCTATGTCTTCTAGCTCTCTAGAAGACTATTTAGATAGTCTTCTAGCTTTCCCTGTTGTTCATAGTTCGGGAATACAATGTCATGGTTATTGCCATGCCATAAATGAGAGATTTATTTTAAAGTTGCCATGTCTCCTAGCTATCTAGAAAACTATCTAGATAGTCCACTAGCTTTCCCTGTTGTTCAGAGTTCGGGGATACAATGTCACGTGTAGTGCCATACCATAAATGAGAGATTTATTTCAGAGTTGTCCTGCCAGCGAAATTGAATATTACCGTTTTGAGACGTAAAGATTCAAATTAAGGGCGTTACAGGTTGTCCCAAAGCTTGGACAAGGATACCTACACTCTACACACCTATATAGAGGCCAGTATTCACAGTGGCTTGCCAGTTCTGGACAGAGGCAAGTTTGAAGAAGGTGTTTATTTCCTGTGGACTATTCTAGTTTCATTTACACACACGCACGCACGCACACACACATAATCACACAAAGACGCACACAAACAGAGAAAAAATATGTCGATAAATTTTACCTTTTAGTATAAAGGAAATGGAATTTCCTCCTTACAGTCTTATTACTTATTTGTTTTTTCGCCCCCTTGTTTCAGAATCCTTCACGAACGTACGAACACGCTCGCCATATCCAGGAAACAATAAGCCTGATGTGAGACGGAAGTAATATCTCTCATGATTTCCTCCACTGCTTAAATAACAAAGAGAGTTAAAGCAATATTATTAAAGCAATATTACTTCTGGTTCTTTGTTCAGCTTTATGAGGTATAAGTGCAATATCTTATATTCCCATTTCCCAGAAAGACATCATAAGTAAAAATGTTCGATCTTTATTAAAAAAAAAAAATATTAATACTGAGAATCATCGGAAATGAAATAAAAGTAAATCTGTACACTATCTTTTATTTCAATCTAATTTCACGCCTAAGGGATCACTTTGAAGTCTGCTGATAAAATTGAAATATATACGACATTTTATTTCACTTCCTTGCTTTCACATCTTTGACACATTTAGTAAAGCCTGTTGGTTCAAACCATGATTTATGACTTGCAAAAAACCCTTGATTATGAAATATCTTCTTTCTGCGATATTTTGTCCTGAAAGAAGCGAAAGACTTGAGATAAACTCCCAGAATACTTCTCAGCTTTAAATGGCATTTAGTAATAGAAGCAAGTGGGTCTGCCACATTTCTTATGCTTTTATATGCATGCCATTATTTATTTATACATCTTTATTCATACGAATAAACAGATAGACATAGATCAAAAGAGCCAGGCAGGCAGACAAAGATCTTAAAGCACAAGGAGAAATAACCTATTAAAGGAAATATGAGACATTCAAATGACGGAAATTTATTTCAGTGGATGAACGTGAGTTGATATATTATTTTTACCATGGCTGTCTGCCTCTGTTCTTTCATATTATTCCTTTTGCTCTCCAGATACCAACACATAAAATAAACAAATAATAATTAGCGCTGTTGATGACTTTCCTTCTTCTTCAGTGTGAGGCCTGCCTTGTGAACTAATGGAGATTAATGGACTTTGTTGAAACTTACCGCTGATGGAGTTTTATTACGAAATGTAGAAAAAATCGTGTTCTGAGAAAATGAGAAGAAAGTTTGCCAAGCTGGAGCAGAAGATAACGAATTGGTGTAGGTTAAGTATATTGTATTTTTTTTAACAGATATATCATTCGGAATTTTAAGTTAAATGAAATTCCAATATTCGTTCAAGTCCTTTGAGATTTTTAGTTTCAATGTACCATCCTTTTCATGTCCAAAAGTAATGTAAATCTTTGAAGTTTATAACTTAGTGGTTGTTTAAAAATTGATAAGTATTAGCGCTTTCATTTTTGATAATTTTGGTAACTAAAAACAAAACAATATACATCTAAACTATATTATTATTATTATTATTATTATTATTATTATTATTATTATTATTATTATTATTATTATTATTATTATTATTATTATTATTACTATTATTATTATTATTATTATTATTATTTCAGATTTACATTTTAAGTTCATCTCTCTCTCTCTCTCTCTCTCTCTCTCTCTCTCTCTCTCTCTCTCTCTCTCTCTCTCTCTCTCTCTCTCTCTCTCTCTCTCTCTCCTCAAATCCTGAGTACTGCTGATCAAAAGATGAAAAGTCATAACTAACAAGGATGAGACTTATTAAAGTTGGAAGAATAGATCATTTGACATTTTACCTTACAATTCGCAATACTTTTTTTTCGAACGTAATGAAAATATAATGCAGTGCACTTGTGAATAACAGAGTTTTTCCTCTGTGTTTGTGACATATTAAGATTAGGATGCAAGAGAAAACATTTCTAAACTACGTAAGAGACAGGAAAATAAAGAGTATTTCTCTTCTCTGACTTTAGGACGTAAGTTTGAAGGATAAAAGGGTGAAAGATGAAGGACATTCACTCAAAAAAATATTTCTCACACAAGCGAAATAATTCAGATGACTCTGCGGATATTTCTCGTTTTTCATAACGTTTAAGCAGAGGGGGAATATTGTCCTCTAAATGTATTATACAAACGAGAACATTCGGCAAATTAGTTAATGGTACTCAGAGAAAGAGAAAGCTCGTTTGGTGAATTGTATGCCAGCCGGAATTAAAACAAAATGTTCGTATTCTAAATTATAAAGGTCAGATGTATCCATGGCAATGTTACTTAGTGAACAACAAAACAAATATAATTGCGAGTGTTCACTTCATCCTATTTCCAATATCATTTCTGAATGTCCCGCGGCGAAAGCTTCAAGGTACTTGAGAGAGAGAGAGAGAGAGAGAGAGAGAGAGAGAGAGAGAGAGAGAGAGAGAGAGAGAGAGAGAGAGAGAGAATATTATTGATAACTTATTATTAACACTTGAATTCTCATCTATTCTATTGTCTTTCATTAAAATTGCCGCGCACACCAAATATATCTCATATAAAACAAACAACAGACATTTATTTCAAAGCAAAGACAATCCTCAAAAATAATGTTAATTCCACCAACAATAAAAGAGAATTAAGACTGCATATTTCGCCAACAAATCAAGAGAGATATCGCGAATTTTGCCTCGGTTCTGAAGACACTGCTGTTTTTAATGGAAGGAACGCGCTCAGACGGCAGTTGGTGCCTTCGTAATTCAAGTTACCTGACTCTCAAAGACAGTTACGGTTCGGGATGAAATGCTGCCGCTCCCTTGCACCGCTCGGGAAAAGAACGGTTACGGGACAAATACATGTTTTCAGACAACGAGGAAATAAGAGTTTATTTTAGTAATGTTACTGTAGTCCAGTTTTATGGTGAAAATTGAGTTTCTTGATCGCTGGGATTCTGTCAGTATAAATTTACCTCTTTTGTGTATATATATATATATATATATATATATATATATATATATATATATATATATATATATATATATATATATATATATATATATATATATATATATATTATAAAGAAACAATATCACTTATATAATAAAGAAATATTTCCACCTAATACCAGGATGAAACCCAGGACCCCCGGGATAAAAACTACATTCACTCACGAAGGGCATTTTTTAACATCCTGTTTACCAAGCCCAATTTGAATTAACAGCATGATTAAAAAAGGAGAAAAAAAAATTTTGTTTTCCCTACGAACATCCTCTTGATTGAAAAGCGTCCAACCCGTGCCAATTAAATCGACATTTGATTTTTTCAAAAACCGATAACTGGAAATTTGCGATTCATTTTTATAGACGCACCAGAAACGCGAAAATACATAATTTAACTTAAGTTAAAGAAGAGTTTTTTTTTAAGAGAGGCGTATTTTCACAAACAAGATTTAATGATCTAAGGAAATCATTTAATTGTTCCATTAGTTTCATGCTAACTTTATCATGTAGCAAAATTTTCATTAAAATAAGTGGATACTTTGACTTGTAAATTAATTTCAAGACCAAACAAACCTCAGGAACTGACTATACAATGAAATAAATGGAAAAAAAATGAAAAGCTTCCGTATATAACGCCGTGTCCACGAAAGAATTTAAGAACAGGGGACACGTATATTTTATAATCAATTCAGGTCGCTGATATGAGTATTAACAATATTTTGACTTTTGACTGGAGTAATATAACCTAAAACGATTTTGTTTACTTTGCATTATCACAAGAGGAATGACTGAAAACAGTTATATCATACAACACAAAAAGGGAATAATTTGTGTCACGACACAAATTTCCAGGTCTTATGAACATGAGACATTGACGTTTTTCACAAAACAACCTCTCCCTATCTGTGTGTGTGTGTGCATGTATGTGTGGATGTGTGATATATTCTACAACTGTTCGAAAAGTAATTTATTCTTAAAGAGAAATCCCTGATTTCCATACCTAACCCTAATGGCTAAAGATTGGTACTCAGAACTAAGGCTCTTGGTATTCAAAGTTTGTAAGATCGAACAAGGGTCACAAATCTCTAGAAAACTTTCTTGATTGGCACCTTTCATAACATTACGAACATAACTCTAGATTTATACTAATTAATAAGGATAGTGAAAGTATGTAACAGCCTAATAAAAAAACATTCATTCTGCAAAGGCACGTTGATTTAATTAGAGTAGAATGAAACGGCAAATCGCTAGACCACTTCAGGCTCGTGTTTATACGCAAGAATGTGCGCATGCGCACCACTTTTAATCGTGATTGAAATCGTTAGCGCAACCTCGTATTCGCGCTCAAAAGTCATGTAATTTGGGGAAACCATCAGCTTTTATCTTTTTTTTTCTTCTTTTAATCCACCAGTTGTGTCCGACGACCCAAGACTCGGGCGTTTTTGCCATGGAATGCTTGATTAAGTTTGAAGTCAAGTCAGTTTCTTATTAAATCGTGAAAAGTTACCAGGAAGTTAGACTAAGTTAGGCTAATTTTGACCAAGTTTGACTTCTTGTCAGTAAGTTTTCATTTCTAAAAAAATCGTGATTTTCGGATTAATTTCTCTGCTTTATGAATGTATGT